>MVJL01003147.1:0-46558 GCA_002156465.1 Macrocentrus cingulum | reverse complement strand
TTAACATGATTTTGCACTTAGGGGCTGATATAGAAAAAAAAAACGCTCATTTTTTTCACTAATAAGCTAGCCCAGTTTATAAAAAACTGGAAATCACAATTAAAATTAAACAAATGGTTATTAAATGTTTTTATTTGACTGTCAAACAATTTTACATTATGCAATGAATGTTCGAAATTGTTTCTTCCATTAAGAGGTGGGGGATTTTTACTGCATTAAAAATAAAAAAAAACGAAAAATGAGTTATAAATTAAATAATAACCACTGTCAAACATTGAAATTCAACTTAAAAAAAACGAAAAATGAGTTATAAATTAAATAATAACCACTGTCAAACATTGAAATTCAACTGTCGAACCTTTTTATCGAATTCTGCATTTAAATAAGCTGGTAAAAAATTTAATTTTATTGGGGGGCTAACTAAATGGTTAAACAAAATTAAGTGTAACAAATAAACTATATAAAACGTCATCTCTAGACTACTATCAAATATTTTTCAAAAACCGACCATAAAACGACTATCGAAAAAAAATTAAAAAATACGTATTTAATTACGCGGGGTCAGATTCGTCAAGAGAATTTTGTGATATTAATTGGTGTAAAATTATATCGTATTGGAGCTTCTAAAATTTTAAATACGTATTTAATTACGCGGGGTCAGATTCGTCAAGAGAATTTTGTGATATTAATTGGTGTAAAATTATATCGTATTGGAGCTTCTAAAATTTCATAATAATCGACTGATACTAGACTTCAGTTAAAAATTTTGAAAATAAGAAGAATCACTCGTATTTTCATGATTTTTTGTGGAGCTTCTAAAATTTCATAATAATCGACTGATACTAGACTTCAGTTAAAAATTTTGAAAATAAGAAGAATCACTCGTATTTTCATGATTTTTTGTCGATAATTCGTTAACTATAAAGGTACAAATTCATGCGAGCGACATTCACCGAGCGAAATTCGTGTTCTAGTGACTTTCGATACCGTTTTCGCAGAAATCCCTAGAAAAAGCCCCAAAAGGAGCGATATTCATCGATTTAGAATAAAACTGAAATCGTTTCAGTTTTATTCAATTTAGCTTAAACTGCCTCGTAGTTCAAAAAAACAAAGTGGAAAAATGAACAAATAACTGTTTTTAAAAATAAATTATTTACTCGCTGTATTTAAAAGCAACTACCACTCCGAGAAGACATCTTTGATTATCTGTATAGCAAATAAAATTCACAATAAAATAAGTTTTCAATTTTACAAATCAGTTTTCTAGGTTATGTTTACCGTTTATCGCTCGAACAGAATATCGCTAGCGATATTATATCTTCACAATAAAATAAGTTTTCAATTTTACAAATCAGTTTTCTAGGTTATGTTTACCGTTTATCGCTCGAACAGAATATCGCTAGCGATATTATATCTGCGTAAACGGTATATACAAAGTTACTAGGGCCCAAATTTCGCTCGCATGAATTGGGGGCTTTATTAGATTAGTAAAATAATGATTGAAAATTTCATGCTCTACAACTAATGTTAATTTCGCTCGCATGAATTGGGGGCTTTATTAGATTAGTAAAATAATGATTGAAAATTTCATGCTCTACAACTAATGTACCGTAAAAATTTCCATATTTTTGCTATTTCCGAGATATTTTAAAAAAATATGATTAGAAAAAAAAATCAAAAATATTTCAAAAACTAATAGATGTAAAAAAAAATTAACTGAACATTTTTTACAGATTTTTAAAAAAATATGATTAGAAAAAAAAATCAAAAATATTTCAAAAACTAATAGATGTAAAAAAAAATTAACTGAACATTTTTTACAGATAGTACTCTATATAGTATTTCTATATATATACTAACCTATATATACATATACTAACCTGTGCTTGCTAAAAGATTTTATGGCTGTCACACGTTGGTAAGTGAGAACAATTTCTACGCTTTAAAGCACCATTCACATTCGATTTAAATATTGGCAGTAATATTTATTTAATTTTTTTGTTTTTAGAATTCACTATCATTTTTTTCGCAAACAGGTACACAAGATATAGCTGATCACCAATGCTGAAGTTTATCGTCAATGCTTCGAGAGCATACACGAACTTTCTCACAGCATAACGCTCAACGATGAAATGAACTCTCAATTAGACTACACGGCTCTCCACAAAGTCCATGGTAGCTCCTCTCATCTCCGTGAAAATTTTCACTAAAGGTATATATATACTCTTTGCTTGGTGAAAAATCTTTTCTTTGTCGGGATTTTTGCGCCTATGGTGAAAACCAATTAAGTTATACCTGAGGTTAACGTTCTGTGGCAACTCAGAAGGTGAAGAGAATGCGCCTATATTCGTTGACCATTCTTTTAAGGTCCTGATGCATGAGCATAAATTCAATCTAAATTTTTCGCCTCGGAGAGGAGTGCATCCGCACCTGTAGTAGAATGCTGAACAAAAAGTGATTTTGTGTGACGTAAGTCACGTATAAATGCGAACACATCCACTGTTGCGATTATATTCTTAAACAATGGAACGTTTATTTTACTCAGCACTCTATAAAGCCCATAAAAATTCCACCGTTGCACTTTTAGTGACACTGGCGGATAGATTGGCATTTTACTTGTTAAAGGTAGTTTTAGCGAAAAGTGAAATAATTTAGTAATCGTTAAAAACGTCGTCATCCATAGATAATAGTAGAAAAGAGGGGAAAAAGTCGATATTTTGCGTCAAAAAAATATTTTTGAAAAACTGTTATTGACAGGATAAATTATTAATTAATTAATATAGCAAAAAAAAAATTAAAGACAAGACCGTAATTTTATACGTCATGTTTGAATAAACAACGCTGGTCATAAGTCTTTATTAGTGTCCGTTATATTTGTATATCAATCACTTTGTTTTTTAACAAAGCAGATTTGTATTAAAATCTGGCCGTCTACATAAATTATTTACTAAGTTATTCACAAAAAACTAATTATATTGAGGTAGTACACGAGTAAAAAAAGTCGAGACAGATTTTTGTAAAATTTGTCATGTACTCATGTACTACCTTAATCAAATTTTAATGACAGAGAGAGAGGCGCGGACCATTTTAGTGTGAATTTGATGTCGGTAATAAAGATTTTTCTTGATATTCTATTTTTCTCGCGTGGGTAATTCTACTTTGTCGACAAGAAATATCACTATTATATTACCATATTTGACTAACACAGATTTTCTCACATTGTTAACTGATTAGTGATATGATTACTGGCGTGGCTCGAATTCTACCCGCTATCCGCCGAATTGATAAATAATTTTTAAAAAATCGGCTTCATGCTTGTAAGATACTTATAAAAAAAATTTTTTTAAAACTATTTTATTGAAAATTCTGAGGAATTGTAAAATCATACTAAAAAAAACTATAAAATTATGACCTTACCAAAATATTATTTAAGATAGTGTCGTTACTTTTAATAAAATCCGATAAAAGTTTTTTTTTTTTCAATAAAAATAATTTAAAGTAGCATAAATTTGACTAATTTTGACCACAGTAATTCAGCAATTGTCGAGCAGGTTTTGTGCAAAAATACTTGAATATTTAATAATATCATTATTATTTTATAATTCTATTTTTCTACAACGATAAATGTATTTCACTAAAAACAAAAAGTTCCAATGAAAAAGTATCTATATAATTTTTGAAAAAAAAAAAATTTTTAATTTAATTTACGAAGAAAATTGATAAATTTAAAATGAAATACTTTTCCTTTTTTGTTCAAATTTCACTGTCTACATGTATGGTTCATTACCACTAATTTTTTAATGAAAAGAATAAATCAATGTAGTCAAATAAAAACGTGTATTACATACATTTGACTGTACATACCCACGAGGTTCGATTTCTCTAAGTCACATTTGCCGTATCAGTAAATTTGCAGTTATTTGTTCGAAAATGTTGATAAAGAAGTAATTATTTTGAAAATGGGTAAACAAAAAATCATAGAAATCAACGAGCCACGAAGAATCGTTAAATTTTCGGATAATTTTAGCTTTCGCACCGATATAAATTATATATTGATCCACTCGACATCAGTTAAAGTTTCCGATGTCTATGGAATAAGACCCCTTTTTTGCTTGGGTCTACAAAAAAAAAATTAAATGGACGTACATACGGAAGTTTTGCTTCTAATAAAATAAATTAAAAACAAAAAACTTTTAGAAGTTTTACAGGATGTATCTTGTTAAAATATATCGCACTTTTCATGATTTTTCTGGTTTTTTTGGCGACATCTCGATGAATAAGCGAGATAATGGAAAATATTATGAGAGTTGTATTATTTGGCTTCAAATTTTCTACAAAAAATGTGAAATAAACTTTTTTGTATCACACTCAGTTTTGAAGATATTAGTGGTTTTCTAATATTTGTATTTTCTAAAATATCTCAAAAACGAGTTAAATTATAAAAAAATTGTTTCTATATTTTGTGTAAGAAATTTAATTAACTATTATTTAACTTATAGCTTTTATCATTATCTTGTTTTTTCCCCGAGTTATCGCCAAAAAAATTAAAAAAAAAAAAAACTTTTTGTGTTTACAAGCTACAGAAACTATAATTTTGATATTTTGTTAATAAATTCCATGTTTAAAGAATTTTTCTTCTAACAAATTGAGAAAAGTCTTAAAATTCAAGAAGAAAATCGATTGAACTTGGAATTAAATTTTCACCGTCTAAAAGTGTTGTTTATTACTACTACGTTCTTAATTAGGCGAATAAATATTGCTAAAAATTCATTTTAGTATAAAAAACTAATTATACAATAGTATCAAACTAGTGAAATGAAATTTTTTTTATCACAATCTATGGACACCGGCCTCAAAAAAACGCGCAGTAATTTTCCCAAAGAGCAATACCTTTCAAAAAGCACTTGTTTTTTCATCCTAAGCAATGTCGACAATCGAATGATCCCTGGAAAACACCATAAAACCAGTCTGCGGGTCACGATATTGTAGTTTCGAGTTCTTCTTCAACATTAACGAGTCTGCGTGCTGAATCTGCATGAAAAAAAAATCATTCAACTCTCTAAATTATCCCTTTACATGCTCTAATGACTAATCGACAATTTTTTTCAAGTTTAAATAATATTAATGCAGTAAAAAAATTGCGAATTTTCAACTTACCTCCATAACTGCAAGTCTCAGAGCTTCATCGAGCCGGCGATCTGCATAATTTCCACCGGATCGACGTTCATTCAATTGTTTCTTGAATATCGGCGAGAGAGGTATGTATTTCATGCGACGAAGGTACAATTCCTCATCAACGGTGAACGCTTTAACACAATCCAATGGCCTTTGCAATTCATCAGCTTCACACTCCTCTGCATTGCAATTTAGCGACTCAAGATCCCTTCAATCCTCGCCATTTTTCAATTTTTCCTTAATTTTCTGCAGAGCACTTTTCGCCAGGACGGTTAAAAAATTGCAGAAAGGAATCTGCTTGCCCAGAGGAACAGTTTTGAAGTAAACCATGGAAAATTCATTGATAAATTCACGCCCAATCACCGGAAGATCTTCATTAATGTGATACTTGAATACTAAATTTTTTTTCAACACTCCCAATAGCACTTTTTCCAACAAATTCGACCACTGCTGATAGATGGACGTGACGAGTTCAGTTCGCTGAATGGCCTCGGTGTCTTTTAGAATTCGAGTGGCAAATGTCGTCAGATAAATTTGAATTGTTGCATTGGTGCTCAGACTTTTTGGATTTACGCATTTCTCCAAGTGCAAAACGTTGTCTTCCGACAGTTCAACGTGTTGACCGTACTGTTCTGTTGCTTGCAGGGCTTCTTTTACCTCGCGATGTTCCTCTGTGTTGAGTGCATGAAGATATTTCCAGTATCGCTGCTCATGCCGCAGAAAATGGTTAGGATTCAGTGGAACCTGAAATACAAAATAAAAATATTGACTCGACCACAAAAATTGCAAAAACAACCGTATTTCGCCATATTCTTGATAAAAAACATTTTTTAAATAATTATCTACACACTACAATAGATAAACGTAAAAAACTTTGGTTATATCGAAGATTTTATCGAAATTCTGACAAAATTTCAGTTGATGGTGTGGAAATTTGCTTTTACGGTAGAAAACCGCATTAATACTTTAAATCAATCGATGAAATTAATGTTTATCATGCAGGATAGCGTATTAAGCTATTCAGCTCATAAAATAAGTGTTAATATCTATGAAATTATTATTTATTCAACTTACCGCGTTGAAAAGTTCAAATTTCTGCAGGTCCATTGTCATAAACCATCGAATTTAACGAAATAACCTAAAATAATCAACGATTACTAACTTCAAATAATAATATATCATTTAAAAAAACATTGCTTACTTGTTTTAGGTGACACAAATTTGCTGGATAACGGAAGAATGAACACAAAAATTTGGCTTGTAACGACAGAAACAGTTTTATAGGTTAATTCGCACGTTTTTACATGTCCTTGTATACAGAAAAACCAATAGATTTGTATATTTTACAAAAATATTTTAAATCAGGGATAACTTAATGAAAAAAATCACAAATTTCGGAAGAAATCCAAGAAATATTGGCTGAAAAACTGAAATAATAACAAATTGCTCTCGTAACGGTCTGTATGCATTACACACAACAACAACATGGCGTCAATTTTGGCGTGGGAGAAAATGGCGCCAAGCAAAAACTTTTTACAAAAAAAACAACAATTTTACGTAATCTGAATATATTGAAAATTACACACATACAAAAAAACACACAATTGGAACAAAACATATATTTAAATTTATACATGAAAGTCGGGCGCGTTTTAAAAAAATATCCAAATATTTGTTATCATCATTTTTATTTACATAAAGTATTAGAATCTTACCTTATATAAATCTAATGCTTATAAACGACAAGAGTTTCACAAAGTAATGTACTTAATGACGAAAAAAAAAAAAAAAAACGCAATTTTAAAATAAGAAAATAAATTTGCCACAAGCGGGAGAGATAAAATCTCGATTATCAATTGCCTGAACATCATCTGTTTGTAAATTCGTTGTAATGTACATCATAGACATTTCTAAATTAGCTGATTTTTGTTTGCACATACTGACAACAATGAGAAAACATTTTTTTACATGTTGCCACTCGTCTTTTTGCTCCAATTCTTTGTCATATTTCCGTACAATAACGGCTTTCATTGCTTGTGCAAGATCAGCACACCCAGTACCATCAACAACAACATCTAAATTGATAATAAATGCACAATCATTGATCAAAACACAAAAATCAAAAGTATCACGATTGCAATCAATGCTAGAAACACTCAATTGTACTCGAAAAGCCGCGGGAGCAAGGAGAAAAACTGTTAGAAGCAAAGATTGAAATGGCTCACGATTTTTAATCGTCTCAATAATCATACTGTCATAAATTTCTTTTAAAACTTGCAAAATATTTGTAAGATTAATTCGATCATCAGCACTTGTTGAATTTGAATTAATATTGTGAAATAATGCACAACAATATTGTTTAAGCATATCAAAATTTGGAATTGTTTCAGCAAAATTTCTTGATAATCCATAAAAAACATCCATAACTTCTCTATTAGGAATTCTTAATGACCAAATAGAATCAGTTTTTTTTTGATCAAATGTTAAAAAACCTTCTTCAGCCAAAAATGAAAAAACAATTGATTGACTTTTAAGATTTTCCGGACAATCATTTCGACATAATTTTGATAATTTAACTAAATTATCAATTGTCACTTTGTTAATTAATTCAATATCAATTGATTGACCGCACATAAGTTTTAAAATACGAATTTGTGGACATTCAAATGCACAATCAAAAAATAATGTTGTTACACAATCTGACCAATAATTATTTACATTTTTTGTCATTAAAAATTTTGAAATTGACCAAAAATTATAAATATAAATGCCATCAGCCATTTTATAACCACGATAATAAGATCGTGCCTCAGTTGCAATATTTGGACGAATTGAAAATTTTTGAAATAATAAATTTACTTCACTTATTGTAAAACCATAAAAATAATTAATTGGTCCATTTTTAAAAAAATTATGACGTGTTAAATTATTAATTTGTGATAAATCAACGCTTGCTGAGGATGAAACACCAGTTATAAAACTGTAACAAACATACTTATTGGCATTAAGTAAACCTGTGAATAATTCCATTAAATAATTGTGTACTGCTGCAATTGATTTGTCATTTTTCGTTGTACACACGGCCTTGAGCGTGATTGAATCATAATTATCAACGAGAACGAGGCATCGTCGATTAAAATGAAGAAAAAGACACTGAGATAGCTCAAACAAGCCCTCAATCACGGTATTGCCATCGAAATTATGATGTTCAGTGTCGTCACACCAAATGGCAACCTTTTGTTTCAGTCTTTCATTCAATTTGTTGCTGTGCAGCAAATAATCATGCTCTTTATACGCTCGATGAACGACAAAACTGCAGAGTGACACAGCGTGCGCCTCGTTGGCCACAGTTTCCGACGATTTCAAGTCTAAATGAATGACAGGATACTTGCCAAAGTGTCTATCCATAATTTCCTTGTCTTCAACAATTTTTAACTTGCGATTAACAAACATTTTATAGTTATCCGTGTCCTGCACTGGTTTTCCAAGTGAAATTGCTCGTGAAATCGAGTTTCCCTGCTCATTAACTTCAATTGCCGAAAAACATTTTAACATACTCACTACTAAAGTCTTTCCAAACTTTTTCGGCATTGTCACAAGCTTGTTTGAAGATCCATCAAAGACTTCACGTATCAATGACGTCTTATCAACGAATGATGCGAATCCTGTGAGCTTGGCAAAGTCAGTAATACCAATTCCAACTTTTAAACCCTGTTTTTCCTTAAAAAAAAATCATAAAATTTATTATTATACACTGAAAAATATTTAAAGTATTTTTTATACCTTATTTACCTGTGGAAACTCTTGACTTGTTGCGATTCGTCTCCGTTTAGGTCTGGATGAGTTTGTGGCCTGAAAAAAAAAAACACAAATTACAGAAGTTATTCATTTAAAAAATGATTTTTAGGTTAATAAACTACCTCTGGAAGAATTCCCGAGCAAGAAAGATCATCTTGTTCGATCTTAATGGCAGGATACGAGTCGGAAGACGTGAGAGTTTCATCCTTGAGCCGTGGCGGCGATCGATAGCAGTCAGCCAGGTCAATTGAGCGATCAGATTCGGCATTCTGCGGAAAAATCAAGTGATATACTCATGTAAAACACACAAAAACTGCCATCTAACTTACGTAGTCTGTGACGCGTCGGCCAAGGCGAACTCTGGGGCTGCTCATGAGCTGAAGCACGGAATGTCGATGGCGCGTGACGTAGGGCGACGTTCTTACGGGACTACTTTTGTGATGGTCCACAAAATCGTCGTCCAGGGTGGTCACATCGCCGTTGGATGTTGAGGGATAGCTGTTGCGCTTCATAATGGAGTTTAGGAAAGACGTGGAGGGTTTTGTGTCATCGTCTAACGTCTCATTGGAGCCTCTGACGATGTAGTGTTGGCGTAAGAATTTTTCCACGTCCGTGGGGATTTTTCGCGCCCAATATTGCGAACGATGAAATTCATCCTCCTCCGACGGCACAAATTCCACGGCCGTCAGCGTAGTATGACCCTCAAGAAGCTCCTGATAGACAGAGTCAAAGAGTCGCCAGAAAAATTGATAGTTTCCGTTGGCAAAAGTTCCTTTGTTGACTTTCATGTAGAAAAGTTTCTCGAGAAGCATCTCCACGTACTTTCGTCCAAGTCTTTTGTTGTCTTTCCACGCATCCATCGTCAGAGAATGGTCCTCCTTTAGAATGTATCTCGCATGCTCGATTAGTATTTGTTTCCACGAGTTTACCGGTGATTTTACTGTCGCTGTGTCCTCCAACGGTAGGGCCACATCGAGTTTTACAATGCTGCCAAAATGTATCAGTAAATTTCGTAGATTTTTCCTTGCTGGATCGCCACGACCTCGTAGAGGATAAATTGCTGAGAAAATGTAGTCCAGGTTCAGTAAAATATCGTCTACATACAGGAGACCTGGTTCTTTGCGCAGAAAGTGAATTAATTTTGAGTAGGAATAGTCGTTGCGTTCAATTGACCGTGCCATCATCATTTTGAAAGGTTTTTTTGGTTTCTGACAGGCCCCAAGAAATTTTTTTTAACCTTCCAGAAGAATTGTTTTGTAGAAAATTGTGGTTTTAGGTCGAGATTTCTCAATTTTCAGTCATTGTATCTTGGTTATTTGGATTTTTTGCTTGATAACCTGCAAAATCGAAATAGAATGAAAATTGTGTCAACAATGGAGGGTTTTTAATTGGATAAATTGATGTCTTACCTTGATATAATATTAATAGACACGTTTTTTGGAATTTTAAGATTTTTATTTTCATTTGAGGTTAAGTATATTTTTGATAATATCGAAAAATTCACTGCAACTTTAGATTGGATTTTTCATGTGTGACGTTAGGCAAGAAAAAAAAAATGGGTAACTTGATTAAAATACTTGCGATTAATATATATGCTGAGAATAATTAGATTTCTTTGTTTTTTATTTCTTACACGTGTATTTGTATACAATTTGGAATGATTCTTCGGTTGGATTTTTTATTTTGCCTTGCGAAATATCAGCGCGACCCTCTACACGAAGTCAGACACGCACACACAAAGAGGGGAAAAAAAACGTTGGGTCGGTCGGTAACGTATTATCGGCGGTAAGTATATATTTCAGGAGAGAAAAAAAAATGTTGTTTTTGGCGCGAATATCAGTCCGCAAGATATCCAACTAAACGCGATGCAAAAAAATTTTAACTTAGGCAGTGTGAAAAAATTTTTCTTCAACAGAAAATGAGCGATTCTCGGTCTCCCGGAGTGGAGCGAAAATTACCATTTTCTGTTGGGAGTGTTGAAAAAAAAATGTAGTATTCAAGTATCACATTAATAAAGATCTTCCGGTGATTGGGCGTGAATTTATCAATGAATTTTCCATGGTTTACTTCAAAATTGTTCCTCTGGGCAAGCAGATTCCTTTCTGCAATTTTTTAACCGTCCTGGCGAAAAGTGCTCTGCAGAAAATTAAGGAAAAATTGAAAAATGGCGAGGATTGAAGGGATCTTGAGTCGCTAAATTGCAATGCAGAGGAGTGTGAAGCTGATGAATTGCAAAGGCCATTGGATTGTGTTAAAGCGTTCACCGTTGATGAGGAATTGTACCTTCGTCGCATGAAATACATACCTCTCTCGCCGATATTCAAGAAACAATTGAATGAACGTCGATCCGGTGGAAATTATGCAGATCGCCGGCTCGATGAAGCTCTGAGACTTGCAGTTATGGAGGTAAGTTGAAAATTCGCAATTTTTTTACTGCATTAATATTATTTAAACTTGAAAAAAATTGTCGATTAGTCATTAGAGCATGTAAAGGGATAATTTAGAGAGTTGAATGATTTTTTTTTCATGCAGATTCAGCACGCAGACTCGTTAATGTTGAAGAAGAACTCGAAACTACAATATCGTGACCCGCAGACTGGTTTTATGGTGTTTTCCAGGGATCATTCGATTGTCGACATTGCTTAGGATGAAAAATCAAGTGCTTTTTGAAAGGTATTGCTCTCTGGGAAAATTACTGTGCGTTTTTTTGACGCCTCGGTTTTTTGTCAAAATCCCTTTCGAAAAAGATCACGGAAAAAAATGAAACTTATAAATTGATTGTGAGTTTTAACATGGTCATAATTGATGACTTAAACATGAATTTTCCCGTAAATTAATACCATTGCAGTACCTTTTTTTAATTAAAAACCACGCATTGAACACTGTTCTATCTTATATTTTAAATTTAATTAAATCCTTTGCTTTGAAGAATAAATTATAGACGTTTTACAACAATAATCAAAACGAATGTGCTCTATACTTTCACCATGTATTTTTTACGTATATTTATTGGCATATGGAACAAAAAATTCATCTAAATCAACTCTCCATAGCCTAAAAATATAGAATTATTACATTTTATATATTTACATCTATTTATAAAGAATAATTACTATATAGATATTCTTTTCAGCGACTCCCCATCAATATTTTATCGTCGCTTTGTACATTCGATGAGGCCACCAGTTACCATCACTCAAAAGCTCAAGAATTATATAAAATCCTGGCTAAAAATCATTAAAAACACCAGGAAAAAATTAAAAATCGGTAACATAAGTTATTAAAAATAAATCATTGGACAAAATGGAAATAAAAAAAAAGATTTCTGTTAAAATTCAGGTTAGTCTACGTAGTTATTTATCTAAATTGGCTTAATTTTCATCGTACTTCGCGAATACGATTGTTGAATAGACAGATTAGCTGCATTGCCCATTGAATTGACCTACACGGTCAAGGGGAAAAAATAGAATTGATCGCCAACGCTTGCTGCAGGCTCACAATTATCCTTTCTAACTCGTGAACAGTTATTCTGAGCCACTTGCTGATCGATTAAATGCGCAGATGCACATACTGCCTCGCAAAATTGTCAGCTCTGTCCCATCAACTGCCGTCGGATGCATTAGACGAACAATCCTCGAGCTCAGGTGCTCCTGGACGACGTTTCAGTATACCCAGCAGGTCTGTCACACGTTTTATTGTGTATGCCGGCTTTGGATCGTCTGCTGACAGTCGGGTTTTATCCGAAATTGGCAGCCAAACTGTTCCCGACAAACCAGCTTCAATTCCACCTTAAAAAAATCACAATTTAATCAACATTAAATCATTATTTTACTTGTTTAACACAGGAATTTTTTATATTCGGATGAAAAAAAAAAAAGTTTTTTTTTTTTTTGAAAATCTTGCCGGATACGTGAATTTTTTGGTTTTTTGATGATAACTCAATAATTAAAAGAGATAACAAAAAATTTTATATAAGTTAAATAATGGAGAATTGAATTTTCTACAAAAAAAACGTGAAATCAAATTTTTTTCATATTTTTAAATTTTCGAAATATCACAAGTTAGTTTTTTAAAATGTTGATTTTTTGAAATATCTTGAAAATGAGGCAAAATACAAAAGTTTATTTTATATTTTTTTTAGGAAATTTAATTTTCTATTATTTTATTTTCTTGAGATTTTTTATTATCTTGTTTATTTACCGAGTTATCAAGCAAAACAATAAAAAAAAATAACGAAAATTACAATATTCAAGATGGAATCATAAAAAAAATTGTTTGATAATTTTTTTTTAAGTGTATTTAGTTTTAACAGGAATTACAATAAAATTAAAAAAATTCTCCATTTTTACTAAAAATTTTCAATTTTTTTATACTATAATTATAATTTTTCAAATTATGAAAAAATTGAATTTTTTTGCATTTATTGATATCATTTTTTTATTTTTAAATATAAATAAAATAATAAAAAACAATGAGATGAAAAAATTTTGAAAAAAAAAAAAAACAAAATTCAAAATGACTTTTTTTAATAAAATAATTTTTTTCAATTAATTAATTTTGTTTAATGTTTATCAAAATGAAGATTATTATCACATGTCTACAAATTCGTTTTTTTTTGCACTCTGTAGCCGCCGTAAAGGAGCCGATTTTTTCACTCACATCGGTGTCTAAAGTGCGTCTTTTTTTCACTAGTGCAAAAAATACCCCATTTTTTCACGGATTTTGCAGACTCTTTGGATACTAACATCAGCTGTTGAAAAATTAGGCCACTCAAGATTGTATAGTCGAAAATCGTTCAACAAAGGAATTGATCGAAATTAAAATATAAGACAATACAAGTCAATTCACACCACCGAGCAAAAAATTAGGGTAATTTATCGTGATTTTAATTAAGAAAATTAATTTTTCAAGTCTCATTTACCGCCGTGGTAACTTGCCGGAAATGGACGCAATTCTTCGGAAATCAGTAAAAAAAAATATGTTGTAGGCAACGGATTGCAAAGAAAAACTGGTACATTAAACCTCGGACTTTCGCGAATGATTTGATACCGTGATTATGTGACTCTGCCGTAAAAAAACTGGTGAAATTAATATTTTTGTAGCGACGTGATGGCGGAGATCTAGAGACAGCTGAGAGGCCCGCCATTGCGCGATAAAACGTAGCAACGTTGTTAGATGTTGAGGTTATATGTTCGCATAAATGCGTATGTTTTTTCTAGAATATTTGATGAATTTAAAGTACCCAATTTATAACTATACTCTATTTTAATCAATTTTATAGAATATTTTTCACTCCCGTCCAAAACCTTTTCAACAAATCGCCATTTTTTTTAGACATAGTTGCCACGTTTTCAACAAATTTGAATGAACGGCTCTGATTGGTTACTAAAATAATTTCCTACTTGACTGTAAAATAGTCATACTAAAGCTTTTTATTTATAAAAATATTCAATATTACTATGAATAAACGAAATATTTTTTACTCGAGAATATTAAAATTTATATGACAAATTATCATAAATTTTTTTCGTGGGTAAAATATTATTTTAAAAAATTCCGAAAAGAATTAGATAATTTAACTGGCGGCATCCGATTTTAAAAAATCGAAAAAAATATGGTTTGTGGCTTGTGCACAATGGCGGCAATGACAGCGTGAAATTTCTACTCTCCAGAACTTGCATGGTGTCAAAAAATGGCCGCCTTTACGCACTTACCACACACAATCTACTATTTTATTATTTCACTCACCCAAGATATCAGTTTCCAACTTGTCGCCAACCATGATGCAGTTGCTAGGCGAAACACCAAGAATTCGACATGCCTCATGGAAAATGCGTGCCTCAGGTTTCTCGCAAGGCAAATCGCCAGACACGAGAACAACGTCGAAATACTGGGCGATATTGAGTTCTCGCATTTTTTCCCATTGAGCATTGGACGATCCATTGGTGATGAGACCAAGAAGATAAGCTTTGCGTAGCTCGACGAGCATGGAAACAGTTTCTGGAGCGAGAGCCAAAAAACGATACCTCAGACACAGCCATCTTTCGTAGATTTTATCCGCCAAAAACGAGTATTTCTCGCCGAGAGCCTTGGTCCAGAGTGAGGTGCGCCAAGTGTGCAAATCGTAGCTCAAGTTGTCCGGACACTTTCGGAACTGCTTGAGATAGGTTGCCGTGATACGTGCTGCAGAATCTTGCGGGATGTTGTGCAGTTGTGTCAACTCCTCAGTCAGCTATTTTCACGAGGGAAAAAAAAAAAAATATTTTTTTCGGTTAGAAAACACTGAAATTCATCACATAAATCAATGATTCAGGGTGAAATATAGCTCGTGCCACGTTCAATAACACTTTTATCAAATAATCTAACAATCAAAAAAGAAAAAAATACATAAAATTTGTTTTTTTAAGTGAAAACTTCTTTAGGGACGTTGTGCACTTTCCACAGATGGGGGAAAAACAGCTAAAGTCGCGTCAGATCAGGAATGCTGATCGAAAAAGCGTAAGACGGCGAGTGGTGGGAGAGATGACCGCTGGAGGGGCGCCCGAGAGAAAGTGAAATGCCCTCTCTTTCTATCGCGCGGCGAACATCTAGATGTTTTGTCTAGCTGTTTTGTTCGAGCGGTGCACGGCGTTTGCGCGAGTGTGCAGGAACAATAGATAAATATTGTATTTAACAATAAATGATCATACTTTTATACTGATAAATAAATCAATTCGTCCGAAAAAATTCCCTAACCATTCCAAAATCTTCGAAAATGCACAACGTTACTGTTTATAAGTTTTCACTTCTACTGGCACTCTCGGAGTGCTACCCGTAATTTTTCTTTTTCGGCTTTTAGCTCAAAATATTGAATGTGGCACTGACTGACGTGGCGACTAAATTCATCTGTTCAGTCGAAAAAAATTTAGATTAAAAATTAAGACGCTTAATTCATAGTTGATGATTACCTAGAAAATGCATTGACTCATTCAAATACTCGTGCCGATTATTTGGACACTGATGACACACCCACGGGTAACTGCTGCAATCACAACAAAATCAGTTGTGCCAACAACAGACTTAACTGATAGTTGGTTCGTTCCGGATAAATTCAGAGAAAAAAAAAAAATTAAAATCGTTATAACAAAATTGTCTTCAATAGGAGGAATAAAAAAAAATTAATAAAAAAAAAAAATTGAAATAAAATAAAACTCAAGATTAAAACTCTATAGAAAATTTTTTTTTAATATACGAAATACACATACATTTTTTATTTATAAATTTTGTTTCACAATATTTAACATTTATTATTTATAGTTTTTTTTTTCTGTTTAATAATGGTTTAAAAATTCGTAAAAACACTTTGTCGTAAAAAATTGAAACATATTTGTTTTTGTTGACAAATAATCAGATTTCGAGTGAACAAAAAAAAACGATATTTGTATATATATATAGATATATATAAGAGTGTGTTACAAAGTGTTGATTTTAGACAAATAATAATAAACTGAGTATCATCGTCAGAAAACTATTTCTAGACATGATGCGCTTTAAATATATACGTACTCGATGCACAAACACTTTATTCTGACGCGGCGTCTGGCCAAGAACAATCCGCTGATTATCATAATATAAATGCCAGTTTGTATATTATACGTATATAGATGACTAGATCTCTTATTTCTCTATTAAATAACGAAAAAAAAAAAAAAAAAACATTGAAATTATAGCTATTCATTTAATTTTAGAAGATATAAATTAATTGTCGAACAATGCAGAAAAATTATCAATTTCAAATATGATCGCGGTATTTTGCCAACTAAATGACAATTGATAGTTATGAAATAAATTCTTTTAGACTCAATTTTCGATAAATATTAATTTTATCGATATTTCAAGTTTATCGAGTTTTTTTGCTGATTGCAAGAGTTTTTGAATTATTTTTTTTTTAATCGTTATTTTACGATTTAAAATATTAATTTGTGTTATTTTAAACGAAAAATAGGATTAAAATTCGTGTTTTTAATTGATAAAATTGATTTAGTCGATATTTTAAGTGTTGAAATTTTTTTTTTTATTTCAAAAATCTTATAAATTTACTAAAACGCTAATTTTTGATCGATAAGTTTGATTTAATTAATATTGAAGTAGATAAAAAAATTCTTTTTTGAACTTTAAATATTTTAAATCGTAAAATCTATTATTCTAAAATTTAAGGCCAAAATTTATGATTTTTGGATAATAAAATGACCGAAAAAAGGCAATTTTTGATTGAAACGATATTGATTGTACCGATAATTTAAGGATGTATAGCCAAGTACAAATATTGATATTCTTCAGTAAAAAATATTTTTATAAATAAAAAGTTTTAGTATGACTATTTTACAGTCAAGTAGGAAACTATTTTAGCAACCAATCAGAGCTGTTCATTCAAATTTGTTGAAAACGTGGCAACTATGTCTAAAAAAATGGCGATTTGTTGAAAAGGTTTTTGGACCAGAGTGAAGAATATTCTATAAAATTGATTAAAGTAGAGTATAGTTATAAATTGGGTACTTTAAATTCATCAAATATTCTAGAAAAAACATACGCATTTATGCGTACATATAACCTCAACATCAAACAACGTTGCTACGTTTTATCGCGCAATGACGGGCCTCTCAGCTGTCATCTAGATCTCCGCCAACACGTCGCTACAGAAATATTAATTTCACCAGTTTTTTTACGGCAGAGTCACATAATCACGGTATCAAATCACTCGCGAAAGTCCGAGGTTTAATATCCCAGTTTTTCTTTGCAATCCGTTGCCTACAACATATTTTTTATTACTGATTTCTGAAGAATTGCGTTGATTTCCGGCAAGTTAACACGTCGGTAAATGGGACTTGAAAAATTAATTTTCTTAATTAAAATAACGATAAAATACCCTAATTTTTTGCTCGGTGGTGTGAATCGACATATTATATCTTACATTTTGATTTGAGTCCTTGTTGAAAGATTCTGGGCTACACATCCTTAAAAAATCTTTAAATATCGCAAAATATTCTCGAAATTGACAATAAATATTTTTTCCATTAGAAAAATGACAAAAAATTTTGAACCATACCGCCATCTTGTCGATAACTGGGATTTATTTAAAATATTTATGAGACTGACTGTACACCGCCATATTGACAAAACAAATCTAAAAAAAAAAAAAAAATCGAAATATTTCTCAAAATTCATAAAAAAATCAAACATTCACCGTCAAAAAACCCCTAAATTTCAACAAAAAACACATTAGAATTATCATTCAAATGAAATTAATTGAATAGCACCTCAAAACAAAGATTTCCTCTATCAAACCACAAAAAAAAAAAAAAAAGACAATCTCAATCCAACTAATCACCAAAGAGGCTTTTTCCAAGCTCCATCATGCGATGATTCCTGCATACAGTAAGTGCACCGCATTTTTTCAATACAGCAGCAACACTAGAATTAGCCTTAACCAAATGACAAAGCAAATCCTCATAAGCCGACTTGACATTCAATGGTAATGAGCCAATTTTAACTTTTTTCAAAATTTCAACAATACCCTCAGCCCAACCAGACTCAATAGCAAATTCAGCAAGCCAAGGAATTTGTTCAAGTACACCAGCCATAGTTTGCATGCCTAAAAACCATAATTCCATTATTTCCATCCAATGTTCCTTGTACGACATGGCAACAACAAGTTCCGTTGGATCATTACTCTCATCAACAATGTAAGCATCCCATAAAAATCTTATAGTTGCCTGAATATACCGACAAATACTAAAATCATTTTTATTAACTGTTTTAGCCTGTTGTTTAAGTAATAAAAGCCCAAGAACCGCAAGATGACCGTGTAAAACAAGATTTTCCGGTATTTGTTTTAATTCTGGCAAATTACTAAAAATAAATTTCAACAATGAAATAAAAGTTGGTGATTGTTCTGTTATTTTAGCCTCTAAAACTGCAATATTCATTAAAATATTACAAATAGAAACCATAGCAGCACGTGAATCTTTCATTTCAGCAATAACATGAGGTTCCAGTTCTTTAGCGGGTTCTTTAGCAGCCTTGAGCCGCTCCGATCGTGGAACAGGTGGTTTTTTGTAGTGAACAATTGTCCAATGATACGACAAACACTCAAAAAATATTTCTTCCTGCTTGTGTTTGATTAAAATCTTCCGAGCGTCCTCTTCAACAGCAAGATAGCATAGAGCCGGCAGCATAACACGCAAAACATCAATTTCACTCAGTGGATCGGAATTTTCAACCTCTTCCAGCTTTGCCGCGCCAGCTTTGGCCTTCTCGGCGAGTTTTCGATTGCGATGAGCGTAAAAAGTATCGTTGGCAATGGTCAGCATGAAGGGAAGAATGGCATAAACCTGCGGACGCATGGCCGACGTCTCGTGAGCAAGCCATGCCGCAAGTACACGGACCATTGCGCAGACAAAAACACGTTCCCTCACGTCTGTGAGCTCCTTCATCTTCGAGACGGCTGTTAACAGTCCGATAACAGCGGAAAAAGCGCCCTTAAGCGCCGTGTAGAGCGATTGTTTCTCCTTCTGCTCGAGATCCAGTTGATCAGTCGTGATGTAGGCGAGTGAAATTTCCAAAATGACAAAGCAGGCCTTCAGCAAATCGTCATTAGCAACTGCAGATTTGAGTTGCTTACCCTCCAGGCCCATTCGCACCTCAATTGACGCGAGTTGCACGAGCAGAAGGAAAAAAACCTTGGGTTTCTCTTCGTCTAGAAGGGTCCACTCGACTCCCAACACTTGCAGCACAGCTGAGGCTAATTTAATCGCTGGATCTCGCTGATTCTTCGTGATTTTTGCTCCCAGTATGTCGTTCAAGCCTTTGTGCACACTGCCAGGCCAGGATTCCTCGCTAGTCGACGAATTCACGGCATCTTGTCGACAGGACGACACCAGAGCCTGTAAAATACTGCAGAGCTCGGATTTTCTCTCGCTATCGTCCGTCTCAAAGTCCAAAGCGATTTTATTCATGATTGCGTGAAAGGGCGCCGAGTCCGCAGCGTCCCAGCCGTCTTTTCCCAACTCGCTCACGAGTGTCACAAGGATTGACAGGGCTTTGTCAGTTTGAAAACTCATTTCCGAGTAGATTTCACACATTTTTGGGATGGCTTTTTGCTCCACAAGAGTTTTGCGACCCGGTGGAAAGCGGGCAATACTCTGCAAACATGTGTAGGCCTCGCTTACGGCGATCAGAGTGTCATCCGGTGCATCCTCGTCCGCTTGAGATACAATTTCCAGCAGTGCTGGCACGTGCTCAACCATGTCTGGATGCGCTGCGAGCTCTGGATCACTGCACAAAGCCGAGAGAATCGACAGAGCGACGGATTTGTAGACTTGAGGTGGACAATCAACTGGTACATCGTCGCTCGTGAGTAATTTACGAAGAAATTTCGATCCAATTGCCTCGAAAAGCATCTTCTTTGATGCTGAATTTGAATCTTTGCCATCCACAAGTTTTGTCACCATAAACATGGCGGCAAATTTTTCCGAATCGCTTTCAACCATCTTCAAAATTGTCGCACACTTTGTCACTGCTTCTGGAACACTCATTTTCAGCTGTTTTTTAATCACACACCGACAGTTGTTGTTGTTGTTGTTTTTTTTTTACGAGTTTTTGGATGCGTATGACTTTTGAGAAAGTCTAGAATCAACTGGCATCACTTTACCGTCGAAGACGTGCTTGAGTCTAGCCTTGCCCTTTGACACGCAGCTGCAAGAGCTAAATAAAACCGAGTTCCACACGATTAAATGGTCAAAGACTGATGGAAAGTGAGTTGTTAGGCGTTACGACGAGTGAAAATACACGATTGTGTCCAATGCTCTTCGGTTGGAGTCAAAAAAACACGGACAAAAATAAATTTAAGGGGCGGGAAAAGTGCCTGAGGACGGCGTGTCCTAGGCGTTTTCGTCGTGTGTGCACACTACACGCAGCAGGACACGCACACGATGTGAAATGTCGGAAATACCTAGTTGCCGAGTGTGCAGAGATCTATATTGGGAAATGTCTCGTGTTTCAGTTCTATTTTTGTTGACCACTCGCGTTCTCGTTGGTGCTCGTCGTGTGGTACAAGCCATTGGAGTTTCGTCTTTGCCAAAGTTTGCCGCGATATTCCATCTCACGGCCGATTTTATCCAGGCACGTGGCTTTATATCGCTCTCTCGCTCGCTCGCTCCAAGGTTCCGCGCGGGTTTTTTCCACACACTAATTAAGTCTACTGATTTTATTAGAAACAGATTTGTGTATTATGACTAGTGAGAGAGTGAGAAATAATATAGGTTAGTTTTTAGAGCAAGATCAATACCTTTTTACACGCCAAACTGTCGCCTTTTCTTGTCTCTATCAGCGTGTTGTCCAGATCGAAGAAAACTGTACTGATGCTCGAATTATTTCGCACACGGTAGGCCGCCATTTTTCCTTGGTTAATGCTGCTCACTGCTGTTGACCCCTCGCGATTTTCTTGCACACCTCTTTATGCCCGCAATGCTCCTGGATCTATAATCTCCGTTGTCGGGTGACATAGGACTTTCATGGAATAACGGGGCACGCGATATTTCGTCCCGAGGGGCTCTGTCCAATTGAATCCAAGTGGGGACAATTTATTGCTGACACTTGATCATGACGTCAACTGTGACGATTGACCGCCATTTAAGAGATTGTGTACGTGTGTGTGAGAGAAAAAGAAAAAAGAAACACAAAGGCTTGTGCGCGCGGGGGTCTATCCGCCATTTTGTTTGCGCATCTCCGCCATTACGCGGGAAAAATTCAAATACATTTTTTTTTCTTTCAAGAGACTTTATATAAAGATTTATTTCATCTTTTATACATCCTCATCAGAGGAAATAATAAATTTTTTTATATTTGATTATTATTATTATTATTATTATGTAGTTTCTTATAGTATTATTTTATTATAAGATGCTTCCGCGAGTTGAAAAATTTATATTCGGGAAAATTTCTTTGTTTTTGAAGTATTCTATTGAAATCTGAATATCTTTTTGATGGGATAATCTTTTTTTTTTACTCTTGCTGTGATTGACTTTGGCACACTATTATTTCCATTTGATAATAAAAATTTTTTTGAATAATTTTTCGCCGCTTTTTAGTGCACTAATAATACATTTTAAATTTGCAAATTTTTTATAATTCATTTCTCTGGACTTTAACCTTTCGTTTTGCAACACCCTTTCTCACTTCGGCAGGATCTGGAAAAAAATTTTTTTTTTTAATAAATATAAATACCTATACATAGTGAAAATACGCAATTTTGATGATGAATAAACAAATCGTGATCAAGTTCAAGTGTTTTTATAAGGATTTGCAGTCGGAATTGAGTCTACGTCATAGGAAAATTTCAGGCGGTTGTAAAAAATGAAAATAAATCATTAATTATAACATTTATAACTAAACTATCTGTCTCACCCGTGGCTTCGCCCACAGCTCCGTTTTATCCGCTATTTAAATTAAATAAAGTCATCTCTTCATTTCGGTACAATAATATTTTGTTTACCGATCAATTTTGTGATGTCGGGTATCGATCATAATATTAATTAAATTATTCCTTTATGCTTTCTGAATACTATTAAGTTACATTAAGTGGAAGATATTTTTTTTTTTTTTTTTTTCATAAATCAAATCATTCATAATAGCCGTTCAAAATATTATAACCATAGAATGGTTACAGTCTGAAGCATTGCCTAAAAATTATAATAAAATCGAGATTTTGGTTATAATATATCTCCACTTTTAATTCACTATTAAAATTTTTTTTAATTTTCAACTTAAAATTGTCAAGTAAAAAATCTTTAAGCATGTAAAAATCTTCTACCAGGCTGATTTACAAAATATTGACTATTGTGATAATTTTATTATTTAAATTGTCAAGTAAAAAATCTTTAAGCATGTAAAAATCTTCTACCAGGCTGATTTACAAAATATTGACTATTGTGATAATTTTATTATTTTCTTGAAATTATCTTGAAATAATTTTTCATATTATATCCGCTGATGTTTTATCTCCGTAAATGGAATTAAAAAATTTTCCATAAAAATCGACTTTTTGACGGTAAAAATTCATATAAAGATTGAAAATGTATATATTTATCTAATTTTATAAATGTAGTTTTAGCCATAAGGAGTTATGCAGAAAAATGCATTTTTTATCAGCGATTCTCAGAATTTTATCTCTATCCCCGCATTATTATATATTTCAAGCTGAATTTTTCAAAAATCCCGTTCTAACCTGCCTATTGATCACAAAAAGAAGGACCATGAAAAATTTAATGATTTTATATCTGGTAGTGGTGACGGGGTTCAAAAATCCCGTTCTAACCTGCCTATTGATCACAAAAAGAAGGACCATGAAAAATTTAATGATTTTATATCTGGTAGTGGTGACGGGGGAATACGTCTCCTCCAACCCCGCATTTTTCACACTTTGATTCTAAATTTCCAAAAATCCTTCTTCGGTGCGTCTTACGTCACAAAAGGAAGCTGCATGCGAAATTTCAAGGTTCTCCATTGAATAGTTTGGCCAGGGCGACAAATGAGTCCGTCGGTCAGTCAGTCAGTCATATACATAAAAGATAAAAAAAGTGATACATAAAATTTTTTCGAAATGAAGATTTAAGTATCGTGAATAAAAACAAAAAAGATTTACAGTCATTAAATCAAAGTCAACCAAGTGTCATGCCATTTTAACTACAAATATTAGCAAAAATGGACTAGGCGAGTGTAAAGCACTATTGTTTCCGCATGATGGGAGTGCAATTATCGCCTAGACGGTAAAAAAATTTTTTTTACTCACTTCTCAATATTATTTTAAGATCATTAAATAACGACAGGTCAATTTCCACAGCTCGTTCAGTTTTAATCTCTGATTTCACCTCGGTTTTAATGACCTTTGAAATGAGACTTTTGTCATCCGGCAAGTTATTGGCTGAAAAATAAAAAAAAAAAAAACTTTAAAAACCCAAGCCTAAAAAAACAAATAAAATTTCTTTCATACATTGTACCGCAGGTTGATAGCCCCCATCATCAGGTGGTTCGGATTTTACGGTAATTTGTAAGAGTTCTCTCGCCTCTTCCACTGGAGCTGCCTTGATCGTTGGCACGGCATCAGGTTGAAGTAGTGGCCGACAAGATGTGATTTTACGGTAGGCACTGGGCTCGAAGTGAATCGAGCAAATTCGAATATGCTTCGCCGGCCCCGTGTACTCGGCAAATTCGAACCATTTATCACGCCTGGAAATCGAAAGCAGAGATTAGATAAAGCTTATAGCCAGATGTTCTAGAAAGCATCGATAAAATTTACTATCAAATACAATTGAGTAATCCTGTATCCTTTAAACAACGCTGAACAATGAAAAAAATGTTTAAAAAACATCCTAACAATCTAAAATAATTAATAAACTAATTTATACGAACAAAATAATGGAGAAACTAACCTGTAATCTGCATTTTACGTCATATGAAATATATTTACTTACGTTTGTGATACTGGTGGTGTAAAAAAGTGGCATTTACTGTCCTTGGAGTATCGGTTTGAACATCCCTTCACGTAACAACGTGGCATGGTTCTTGGTTTTTTTTATAACTAAATTATTAAACGCGCAAAACACAATACTGCACAAGTGCACAAGATAACAATAAGCACAAGTGACACACACAACCCAAGATATTTTTTGTGTGCAAATGTGGCTTTCTGATTGGTGTGTCAATATTTGAATTTTTCCAATATGGCGGTATCCTGGACCAATCACAGCGCATGGCGCGAACTCTAAATTTCCCACAGATGTATTGCATTTAACAAAGGAAATTGGCCCAAATTAGAATATAAGACAATACAGGTCGATTTACACCACCGAGCAAAAAATTAGGGTAATTTATCGTGATTTTAATTAAAAAAATTAATTTTTCAAGTCCCATTTACCGCCATGTTAACTTGCCGGAAATCAACGCAATTCTTCAGAAATCAGTAATAAAAAATATGTTGTAGGCAACGGATTGCAAAGAAAAACTGGGATATTAAACCTCAACGCAATTCTTCAGAAATCAGTAATAAAAAATATGTTGTAGGCAACGGATTGCAAAGAAAAACTGGGATATTAAACCTCGGACTTTCGCGAATGATTTGATACCGTGATTATGTGTCTCTGCCGTGAAAAAACTGGTGAAATTAATATTTTTGTAGCGACGTGATGGCGGAGATCTAGATGACAGCTGAGAGGCCCACCATTGCGCGATAAAACGTGGCAACGTTGTTTGATGTTGAGGTTATATGTACGCATAAAAGCGTATGTTTTTTCTAGAATATTTGATGAATTTAAAGTACCCAATTTATAACTATACTCTATTTTAATCAATTTTATAGAATATTTTTCACTCTTAATATTTGATGAATTTAAAGTACCCAATTTATAACTATACTCTATTTTAATCAATTTTATAGAATATTTTTCACTCTAGTCCAAAACCTTTTCAATAAATCGCCATTTTTTTAGACATCGTTGCCATGTTTTCAACAAATTTGAATGAACAGCTCTGATTGGTTGCTAAAATAGTTTCCTACTTGGCTTAAATCGCCATTTTTTTAGACATCGTTGCCATGTTTTCAACAAATTTGAATGAACAGCTCTGATTGGTTGCTAAAATAGTTTCCTACTTGGCTGTAAAATAGTCATACTAAAACTCTTTATTTATAAAAATATTCAATATTACTATTAATAAACGAAATATTTTTCACTGAAGGAAATTTAAATCTGGATGACGAATTATTATAAATTTTTTTTTCTTAGGTAAAATATTATTTTAAAAAATTACGGGACTACAAAAGTCATCGGGTTTATAAAAACAAATCAAAATATTAGATTTAATGATAAAATATATACTTACCATAAAATATATTATTACAGATATATTTCAATATAAATGAAATATTTTGATTTCTGACGATTCGGACATTTTGTAACAATGCTGAGAGGTAACCTCAAACAAATTTCCTGGTGTCAACTTCGAAAGTGTCATTTCCACAAAGAAAATGTCGTTTCAAAGCCTCAAATTGACAAAAATGATATATCACGAATTCGAAACATTGGAATTATGGCTCACATTGATGCAGGTAAACATAAAACCAATTCTATTTCAATTCAACTATCCTAGTAATCCCGCACTTTGAGGTTACATTGACAAATTCTGACCTACAGGCAAGACAACAACGACCGAGAGGATGCTTTTTTACTCGGGGAGCATTCGAAACATGGGAGAAGTTCACGACGGCAACACCGTGACGGATTACATGGACCAAGAGCGCGAGCGAGGGATAACAATCGTGTCAGCTGCAGTGACATTCAACTGGAAGCACCACAGATTCAATCTGATCGATACTCCAGGTCACATAGACTTTACAATGGGGGTAGAGCAGTCGCTGCACGTGTTGGACGGCAGCATAGTGATCCTGGACAGCTCGGCCGGGGTGGAAGCCCAAACAATGACCGTGTGGAGACAGGCAGACAGGTTTAAAATCCCTCGAATAGTTTACGCCAACAAAATGGACCGTCCTGATGCAAATTTTGACATGTGTCTACAATCTATCGAATCTAAATTCAACATATTAACACTTCCCACGCAGATGCCGATAAAAAACGAGTCGGGCTTTGCCGGAATCGTAAATATCCTGACAATGGAGCGAGTGACGTTTGACAAAGCGTCTCAGGGCCAAACATTCGTGCAAGAACCTATCACCGAAGCTCACGGTCACTTGTGGGAGCAAGTCCAAGAAAAACGTCGCATCCTCACCGACAAATTGTCGGAAATTGATGACAAACTCGCGGAAACAATCATCGAGCTCGAATCGTTGGACAAAATTCCAGCGCAACAACTTGTCGAATCAATTCGCCGCTGTACAATTCATCAAAAAGGTATTCCAGTACTTTTGGGCAGCTCCTACAAGAATATTGGTGTACAAATGTTAATGGATTCAATTATTCTCTACTTACCATCACCAAATTTCCACGCTAAAACCGATTTTTATCGCAGTTTCGACCGCCAGTTCTCCGCAAGAGCCTTCAAGGTCGTGCACGACAAGCAGCGCGGCCCAATAACCTTTTTTCGGGTGTTTACGGGCGAGTTGTCACGCGGGCAGAAGGTCTACAATGTGCAGAAGAAAAAGTCAGAGCAGGGAGGACGACTCTACGGAGCCTACGCCGACGATTTCGTCGAGATTAACGAAGTCTCTGCCGGTAATATCGCCGGCCTGGCCGGTTTGAAGTCCACAGTCAGTGGGGATCTGCTTACATCGAGTGGAACAGCAGCTGCAAGGGCGAAAGAGGTCCTGGAGGCACGGAAAGGCCTCGATTCCGCGGAGACGGAGCGATTTTTCGCGCCTTCCACCGTCCCAGAGCCCGTTTTCTTCTGCTCAATCGAACCGCCGACCATGTCGGCACAGGTCGCGCTTGACACGGCACTCGAGGAGCTCCAGAGGGAGGACCCAAGCCTCCGGGTGACCGTTGATGACGAAACTGGGCAGACAGTTCTCGGTGGAATGGGCGAACTGCACATTGACATCATCAAACAGCGCATTCGAAGCGAATATAAGATCGATGTGGACCTCGGGCCGCTTCAGATTGCCTACAAAGAGACTATTGTTAATCCCGTTAAGACCTCGTATGTTCATCAACACAAAATTGGGACTACAAATCACAATGTGAACATTACTATGTCGCTGATTCCGAATTTTTGTGACTCGGAGCGGCTAGTTTTTGACAAGACCAAGGAAAGTGCGTCAAATATTGCTGGAATTCATCCGAGGATTTTAAATGCCGTTCGACAGGGCGTTCCCTCCGCGTTGATGCACGGACCCAAGATGGGATGCCCCGTTGTCAATGTGGGAGTCAAGCTGCATTGGCTTGAGGTCGCTCGCGGCACTTCTGACACCATGGTCACCTCCGGCGTCGCTCGGTGCATACAGAAAATGCTCCAGGAAACTGGTGTGATCCTTCTCGAGCCCATTATGCAGCTGGAAGTTGTTGTTCCCGAGGAATACTCGTCTACCGTTGTTGGAGATCTCGGCAGACGTCGAGCGCAAATTTTGGGAGTTGATGTTCGTGGTAATAATAAGGTTAGTTGGATTTTTTTTTGTGCGGAATTGAGGAATTTTGACTGTTGGGTTTTTGTTTTGTTTTTGTAGGTTGTACGATCGTTGACGCCTCTGAGTGAGCTGCTTGGTTATGCGACGAATTTGAGGATTTTATCTTCTGGCACTGGGACATTTTCCTCGACATTTCATGCGTACCAGGAAATGGGGCCTCTCGAGGAGCAAGAGGCTATTACACGAATTACTGGTTTTTAGATTATTTATTAGTTAGTAGCTGTCTTATCAGTGGCTTCGCCGATGGTTTCGTTTTGTCAGCTAGTTAAATTAAATAAAGTCATCTGTTTATTATAATATTTTGTTCAACGATCAAATTTGTGATATAGGGTGTGAATCATAATGCTAATTAAATTATTCCTTTATGCTTTCTGAATACTATTAAGTTACATTAAGTGGAAAATATTGTTTTCTTTTTTTTCATAAATCAAATCATCCATAATAGCCGTTCTAAATATTATAACCATAGAATAGTTACAGTCTGAAGCATTGCCTAAAAATTATAATAAAATCGAGATTTTGGTTATAATATATCTCCACTTTTAATTCACTATTAAAATTTTTTTTAATTTTCAAATTAAAATTGTCAAGTAAAAAATCTTTAAGCATGTAAAAATCTTCTACCAGGCTGATTTACAAAATACTGACTATTGTGATAATTTTATTATTTTCTTGAAATTATCTTGAAATACTTTTTCATATTATATCCGTTAATGTTTTATCTCCGTAAATGGGATTGAAAAATTTTCCATAAAAATCGACTTTTTGACAGTAAAAATTCATATAAAGATTGAAAATGTATATATTTATCTAATTTTATAAATGTAGTTTTAGTCGCATGAGGAGTTATGCAGAAAAATGCATTTTTTATCAGCGATTCTCAGAATTTTATCTCTATCCCCGCATTATTATATATTTCAAGCTGGATTTTTCAAAAATCCCGTTCTAACCTGCCTATTGATCACAAAAAGAAGGACCATGAAAAATTTAATGATTTTATATCTGGTAGTTGTGACGGGGCAATACGTCTCCTCCAACCCCGCATTTTTCACACTTTGATTCTAAATTTCCAAAAATCCTTTCTCAGTGCGTCTATACATCACAAAAGGAAGCTGCATGCAAAATTTCATGGTTCTAGGTTGAGTAGTTTGCCCCGGGCGATAATGAGTCAGTCAGTCAAGACCTACTTTTTTATGTATAAAGATAAAAATGAAATAAATTAAAATGTTAAAAAAAAATTTCAAGGTCTTTTATGGAGACAAAAAAAGAAAAATGCTTCAATAGAAGTTGAAATATTTTTCGCGCGGGAATTTTCGGGTTAGAACTTTAGATTTTGTCACTACCTGGCGCGACAATCGCGTTGATAATTGTGTGTATAATTGTGTGTCAATGCGTGTGTGGTTTCCAGTGTTTTTGTAAAAACGTGATTTGTTTTATTCTGCTTTATTCCATTAAATTATTGTATCAATCATCGAAATGGTAATGATTAATTACACTTAATTACACGTAATTACAATGTCTATCAGGAAGGATGAAAAAGGTCGATAGGGTTAGTGCGGCTAGGTTGATGAAAATTTTGTTAGTTTTATCGTCAACATTTTTTTTTTGATTCTCGATTATTTCATGTTTTCAACTGTCGGAAGATTGATTTTATTGTTGTTTGTGGTGATTAAATTATACTTGTTTAAAAATAGAGTTTTTAATTGTAGTATTTTGATAAGTATTGATCAAAAATATCAACCATGTGCAGTGTTGTAGGTTAGTAGTACGTTTATATCTATATTTTGTCTCGTCGGTAAAGATGGAGTTTTATTTGCCAGTCTCAAAAAAAGTTTGTTGATAAACATTCAAAAAATTACTATTAAAAAACACGTAAATAAATCAATTATATGCATATTAAAAAATTTTTTCTTATGTTAAAATGGGTTTTTGTTCAATTTTTGTATGTTTCACTCTCTATGTGATGCAATAATGGATATTTTTTTGTAAATAACTTTTAAACTATTGATTTGAGGAAAAAAAGTTTAAAATAAAAAAGATTGGTAACTTTATACCCTAAAAGTTTGATAATCAACAATTTTTCATAAAAATCAATTGTTTAGAAGATATAAAGCAAAATGATCAAATTAAAAACTTTCTTCGACAGTTAATAACGAATAACTTTTTAAATTTTGATTTTAGGAAAAAAAGTTTCAAACAAATAGATATAAAGCAAAATGATCAAATTAAAAACTTTCTTCGACAGTTAATAACGAATAACTTTTTAAATTTTGATTTTAGGAAAAAAAGTTTCAAACAAAAAAGTTGGGCAATTTAATTTTGAATAAAAAAGATCGAAACAATTTTTTCTCTGAAGTTAACGGTTAATGAGATTTTTTTTGTTTTTATGGGTAAGGTTGTGTTTTCGAGGATATGCGTGGATGGGGTATAATGAGAATTTATTGCACAACTCATATGCGAAGCAATGGGGTATGATCTACACTCGCCTAGTCCATTTTTGCTAATATTTCTAGTTAAAATGACACGGTACTCGATGAATTTTCATTCAATTACTGGAAATCTTTTTTTTTCTATTTACCACACTTAAATTTTCATTTTAAAAAAATTTTATATGTCCTACTTTTTTTTATTTAGTTGTAGTCAATGATTTATTTTCATTTTTTACAACCGTCCGACATTGTTTTTTTGGTGTAGACTCGATTCCAGCCGCAATTCTTTATGAAAACACTTGAAATTGATCATAATCTGTTTATTTATCACCAAGATTGTTCGGTATTTAAAACTAGCATAAAACTCAGTGTTTTTTCTGAATTATAAACAAAAACTACCGCAATATGCAGTACCGGTATATGATTGCATTTTTTCCTACATTCAATTTGTAAATTTATAAAACGATAACCAAAAAAGATATGAATTATAGTTTTACTATGTATTTTTTAAACTAATCGTCTTTTTCTTTGTGTTTCAGGGTAAAAATAAAAAAACAAGAAAAGTAGTAATGCAGAGATTTGCTCAGATGAAAAAAATGATAAGCCTGAGTGACTCAAGAATGTAAGTATAACAAATAAACAAAAAATACTGTGAAAATTCTTATTAATTTATCTAAATCTTAATTTCCACAGAAAAGAGGAAAAACGAGCGGAATCAAAGAAAAAAAAGCGTGAGGATCCAACAGAATTAAAAATTAAAGAAGTGTAAGTACGAAAAAAAATTTTTTTTTCACTTTTTCAACTCAAAATATCCTTTAATAACTTAATTTAACATTTTTTACAGACCCCAACAGTCCTCAGCTCTGTTTTTCGAATATAACACTCAATTGGGACCGCCGTATTTGATTATTGTCGACACAAATTTCATAAATTTCTCAATTAAAAATAAACTGGACATAATCCAGAGTATGATGGAGTGTCTGTATGCAAAATGTGTACCCCACATAACGGACTGTGTTATGGGTGAGATGGAAAAACTTGGTCAAAAGTACAAAATTGCGTTGCGGATAATTAAAGATTCGAGATTCGAACGATTGCCCTGCATGCACAAAGGCACTTATGCCGACGATTGTATTGTCAATCGAGTAACACAACATAAATGCTACATTGTGGCGACGAATGACAAGGATTTGAGGCGAAGAATACGAAAAATTCCTGGGGTTCCTATCATGTATGTTGCTCAGCATCGATACACAATTGAACGAATGCCTGATGCCTATGGTATTAAAACGTAATTGCATCAAATTGGTTCTTAAAAATAAAAATTTGTCTATAGAAAAAAATTTCACTTATTTTATGTTAAACTACTCAACCTAGAACCATGAAATTTGGCATGCAGCTTCCTTTTGTGATGTATCGACGCACTGAGAAAGGATTTTTGGAAATTTAGAATCAAAGTGTGAAAAATGCGGGGTTGGAGGAGACGTATTGCCCCGTCACAACTACCAGATATAAAATCATTAAATTTTTCATGGTCCTTCTTTTTGTGATCAATAGGCAGGTTAGAACGGGATTTTTGAAAAATCCAGCTTGAAATATATAATAATGCGGGGATAGAGATAAAATTCTGAGAATCGCTGATAAAAAATGCATTTTTCTGCATAACTCCTTATGGCTAAAACTACATTTATAAAATTAGATAAATATATACATTTTCAATCTTTATATGAATTTTTACCGTCAAAACGTCGATTTTTATGGAAAATTTTTTAATTCCATTTATGGAGATAAAACATCAACGGATATAATATAAAAAATTATTTCAAGATAATTTCAAGAAAATAATAAAATTATCACAATAGTCAGTATTTTGTAAATCAGCCTGGTAGAAGATTTTTACATGCTTAAAGATTTTTTACTTGACAATTTTAATTTGAAAATTAAAAAAAATTTTAATAGTGAATTAAAAGTGGAGATATATTATAACCAAAATCTCGATTTTATTATAATTTTTAGGCAATGCTTCAGACTGTAACCATTCTATGGTTATAATATTTTGAACGGCTATTATGAATGATTTGATTTATGAAAAAAAAAGAAAAAAATATCTTCCACTTAATGTAACTTAATAGTATTCAGAAAGCATAAAGGAATAATTTAATTAATATTATGATTGATACCCGAGACATCACAAAATTCATCGGTAAAATATCGTAGCCCTTATTAGTAAAGAAATGACTCCATTTAATTATATTTCAATTATAGAAAAATTTGAAAATTTCAGAAAATAAAGAAAAAACTTTATTTAAGTCAATTTTTGAAATTGAAATTTTTTCACTTTTTTTCTAAGTGTACTTGAGCATAGTAAAAAAAAAAAACCCGATCACGTCAATGAAGTTATTTACGAAAATTGAAACTAAAAGTGACTCGCTTTCACGATTTTCGCACAAATGCAATTTAAAATCAAAATATCTTCAAAACTACAGAATATAGAAATTTTTTTCAAGAGACCTTTTTTGTAGAGAATTTTATTGTCTACAAAAAAGGTCCTTAGCAAAATCTACCTCACTCACATCCTTATCAAGATATTTTAGCAAATAAAAAAGCCCTCGATTTTTCAGAGTTGTTTTTTTTGTATAATAAACACGTCTTACATCATAAAATTATATAATCTCGAAAATTCTTTAAAAAATGACTTTTTTCAGATTCACCACGCTGTATAATCCCCTAAAACGATCGGAACCACTGAAATAAAAATTAAAATACAGGAAGGAATAGTTAAAAGGTTAAATAAATTATAAACAATGTTTGTTTGTTCTTAAATTAAGACTTTTTATTGGCGATTCAGACTAAAAACATATATTGCATCATCAATGGTGAATTACAATTCGATTACAAATTCAATCAAACGCGAGCATGCTGCAATTGACAATGATTTTTTTTTTTCTTCTCGCATTTAATAAATTAGCGAGTTATTTATTTAAAACAAAGAAAAATTTTTTTTTCCAAACTTTTAAGCGAACGTTTATCACAGCTGGCATTCGCGTATATAGAAATATATATTAATATTGCTCGAAATCATGCAAAATTGTTGTACACTATAAAATATATTTATTTAATTTGTTTTTTTTTTTTTTTTCATATATAATATACATACTTTGATTACTCAAATATTATATAGTTGGAGGGATTAGAAATTTCATTTTTTACGCCTTCGTTATATTCTTTAAAAAATTATTACATTTTTTTTTTGTATCTTGATTTTAAATAATTTCAAGTATTTGCGAAGCTTCAATATTTAATTCCTAAAAATTTGACAATTTGTTATATTTTTTGAACGGTTATTTAAAATTTTACGTTTTTTTTTTTTGTGTTTGTTTAAAAATGCCCAAATTTCAATTTGATACTGCAGAGTATAATTTTTTTTTTTTTTTTCTAAAAAAAGATTCAATTTGACACGTGTGAAAATCAGAGTTTTATTAATTTATTTCTATTTTTATAAATATTATAAAAACTGTCATATTTAAAAAATTTTCAAATTCGATTTATATAAAAAAAAAAACTTTTTTAGGATTTAAAATTGTAAAATTTTCGACAGTTTTTGAAATATTTTTCAAAAATAAAATTGAAAAAATAACTCTGCAGTTTTACAACGGTCTGTTTAGATAAATAATGCACATAATTTGCGCATTTTGAGCATTATAGAAAAAATTATCGACTGACAAGTCAAATTTACAGTATTTTAGTGTCGATATATGCACCAAAAATACAATTGCACAACTTATATACCTAATTTTTCTTAAAAAATCGAATTCTAGAAATTTTTTTTTTTTTTCATTCTCCCGTCAAAATCTCGTTTAAAAAACACACACTCGCTTATTAACAATTTACCAGCGATAAAATCCAACTGGATAATCAAAATTTTACAATACTTCACCCTGCAGTATCAGCAAAAAAGGGCGGTAAATTCCCACAAATTAGAATACTGAGTGATTACTCACAATTCAAACAGTATCATCATAATCATCAGAAAAAAATCACTTTTTTACAAAAAATGAAGAAAAAATCTCGAATTTTAACCCGTCTCATCGAACAAACAAGGATGTATAGTGATCATGAACCGAAATACGTTCATTCAATTTTCTTTTGTAAAACCAACCAAAAAGGTGGGTTAACAATCAGCTTAATTGGAATTTATCTTTCTATTGACAGTACATAAGAGGCTAATGAATTAAATTTAAAAAAAAAGAAGTTAAAAAAATATATTAATTTGACTTCAACAGTTGCAATTCGCAGTGGCCAATCAGAGTAGACGAATTTTTACATGCGGAAACGTGGCAACTGCGCGCTAGCTGGTCTCTATTTGTGTGCATGCATATTCTAATCGTATTATCATAAAATTGTTGTTGTTAATTGGAATTTATCTTTCTATTGACAGTACATAAGAGGCTAATGAATTAAATTTAAAAAAAAAGAAGTTAAAAAAATATATTAATTTGACTTCAACAGTTGCAATTCGCAGTGGCCAATCAGAGTAGACGAATTTTTACATGCGGAAACGTGGCAACTGCGCGCTAGCTGGTCTCTATTTGTGTGCATGCATATTCTAATCGTATTATCATAAAATTGTTGTTTTTTTTTTTTAATTTAAAAATCTGTGATAATTTACTGCAAAAATAAACTTGCGTAATCCGAGCAACATTTGTGTAATGCGCTTTATCTAGATATATTCACCGACGTTGCCACGTCTCCTGCACTGAATGTCACTGCCGGCGACCATATTGCTGTCAATTCTCCACTCGCCGAGATTTCACCAGATTTTACGTTGGTTTTTACAAAATTCGGTACCGCTGAACAGTCAATTTTTTGTTCGTAAATATTCTTGAAAGTCTAAAGTTTATTTCTACCAGTTTTGTGTCAAAATCTCTTGCAAAAAAATCAAGAAAAAAAATGAAACACAATTCTTACTTCCTGTGAATTAACATGGTCATAAATGACGACTTAAAAATCAATTTTCCCGTAAATTAATACTGCTGCAGTACCTTTTTTTAATTAAAAACCAACGCGCTGTACACTGGTCTATCATATATTTTAAATTCAATTAAATCCCTTGCTTTTCATTTGTTTTTTCACTATACATCCTTCAATTTTCAAAATTCAAATAAAAAAATCGAGATTTCTCAAACACAAAAATTCGTTATCTCATTTGGCGCGTTTTTCAAAGCCCGCACACAAAATGGCTTCCAATATGGCCGACAGCATAAAATATATCACCAAATGTGTCAAAAAAAAAAATTAAATCATAAAAACATAATTAATTAAAATTAAATAAAAATTGATTTGTTCAAAAAATGTCATTGTAAAAAAAATCAATTTAATATTCACAAAAAGAAAATTATCTTGAATAAACGACACCAAATAGCAGTGAAAATTCATCGTATAAAAAAAAAATCAATTGTCGATTAAAGTCAAATATTGCCACGCTAGACTTCAAAATTAATTATCTACAAGTGAATCTACAAACTTAAATTTAAATTTCATAACTTATATACTCCAATAATTGCAAAGACGTACCTAAATACGGTCGTTCATCACGACGAGGAACGACGTCGAAAAAAAAAAATACATTTATGGCAACTTTGTGATGTCTGGTCACGTTTTAACCTGCATAACAGGTATAAATCCTCAAATTTCAATGAATTGGCATAATCCATCACTCAGAGTCATTTTCCGAGTGGTAATTAAACTCCTGGCGTCACAAATTCACAAGTCTTGGTGGATTGGCATCAGGAGAGCTGAGATCAACGGCAGAGAGGTTATGTTGATTATTGTGTTTTTGCGAAGTGCACGTTGGGATAAGAGGTGTTGATACAGGAGTAAGACCAGTGCCTCCTTCCATTAGTGAGTCGAAATTAAAGCCAATACCCGTGGATGGTGTGGTAATTGGTATTCCCGCGACTTCATTCGATGTTTTCATGAATGCCGGTGTCTCAACAGTCTTCAATTGCAACGAATCCGGCCGGGGTTTTGGTTCCGAGAAGATTGACAAGGTATTTGGACGATTGGGATTATCAAATCCACCAATTGCCAAGTTACATCCTTGTCGCGTTATTCGATTTCCAATTTCACAGTCACGTTTTTCCACCTCCACGTAACGATCATTTATTACGAGGTCAGATTTAATCACGGGTTTGATGTCTGGTGGTGATGGTGGTGAAGAATTTCGCAATTTACACATAGGTCTATGACTTTCTAATAATATTTGAAGATCTTTTCGTGATTTTGTCAAATCTTCGATTTCCATGCGCAAAATTTGTCGCTGTTTCTCCAAGCCCTCAGTCTCCTGGAAAAAACCATGAAAAATTAAAAACGATAATATTTAACTAGAATAAGATAATTTTATACTCGACCGACACTATTGTAATCATAAAAAACAATAGTTAATCCAAAAAGCCGTGTAGTTTAGAAATATTTACGACTTGTGTCAATTTCATCTTGAACGGTTGGTCCTACGTAAAAAATGCTTAGATTGTTTTTTGTAGAGAATTTTGTAAGCTTTAATTTTTATAAGAGGTAATTTATCTGAAAAACTAATAATAACCGAGATATTTCCAAAAAAGTGATTGTTTGTATCTTCGATTTGGTGGTAAAGGAAAATTTCAATTTTTTCAATGTCACAATTATATGTTAAGAGTTGTTTCTACGTGAAAAATAGATAAAATGTTTTTTGTAGAGAATTTTATAAGCTTTAATTTATGTAATAGGTGATTAATCGGAAAAATCGATAATAATCGAGATATTTCAAAAAAACGGATTATAAGTTGATAATATCGAGTTTTATCAACTGTCGGGAGTTTTGAATGAATAAAATGAATTCTTACTTCTAGTAGAGCATTGGTCTGATCAATTCTTCGTTTGCGACATCGAGCAGCAGCCATTTTATTTCGTTCGCGTCGAATTTGTCGTCTCTGCTCTTCCTCAACCGACATGCCAATCATTCTGTTGGGTCTCCTGCCGCCCATATTGCGCTTGGCCGGCGGCTGGGACTGATGGCTCTCCAGGAGGATGTTGTTGTGCTGAGGAGCCACGGAGACGCAGTTATTCTGCGTCTGTGCTGGGGTGGGTTGTGACGGTTCTACTAGAGGCGGCACAAAACCTGGTTCTCGGCTGTACGATGACTCGCTCGTCAGCTCCAAAAAAGTCTGCTCAATGGTGCGAAGGGTGGTCGGCGTAAGTGTGGGCGTCGTCCTCGTCGGCACACCGCTGTGCAGACCGTCCAGAGATGCCAACTGTAACACATGAAAATGAAAATATCAATATGCGAAATACAAAATTAGCAATTTCACGGTGTATCTGAAGTAGTTGTTACTTTTTTACTACCCATTCTAACGTAACTTGCTGAGATAAATCGAAAATAAAGAATAAAATTTTTTGATATCTCGCTTAGTTTTCCAGATATTTAATAATTAGTAAGGAAAATTCTAGTATCAAAAACCGTAATTGATGGATATTCCGTTTCTATTAGGTTTAATGAAAAAATCGTTGAAATAAAAAAGGTTTATTTTTTAAATCTACACAAAAAAGGTCATATAACTAATTCGTGAATTTTCACTAGTTTTCGAGATATACCTCAAAAAGTAAGCGAAATATCAACTTAATATTTTCAACTTATTTGGGTAAATAAAAAATACATTAAAGAATAAAAATAATTAATTGTTCTTGATTTTTTTTTTTTTTTCGAATATCGTATACATTCATTGTTAATTTTTTTTTTTGTGTAATATTTCACTGAGAAGTGAGTCAAGTGAGACACGTGTGGCATGACTGCACACGCGAGTTGATTTGTCGTGAGAGAAAAAAAGAAAAAAAAATATACAAGTACAAAGACTCGAATATCCAACTAATTTTGGCCGTGATGAAGGGGGATCTCCTTGGTTTGCGAGTGTTTGAACTCCTCCATGTCAAGTTAAGATAGCGTTTCACAGATAAATGATAAAAATATCGATGATCTACCAACTGATACCCTGCACATATAGTATCTCGTTAAACGAGCACTTGTTTTTTTTTTTTTTTTTCAGTAAAATCATCTAATATCTCAAATGCATCAGAAATCATTATCAAATTGACACATGTGTTGAATATCCAACACGAAATATCAAAATGGAGCATAATATTTTTTTAATTTTTCAATAAGTCAATAAATAATTGAAATAATGAAAAAAATTATAGAAGTAAAATAATAAAAAATTAAATTTTCTACAAAAAATGTAGAATAAATTTTTTCAATTTTTTGCTTTGTTTTCGAGATATTTCAAAAAAATATATATATATATATGAATTTTTAAATAAAAAAATTTTTTTTTTCAAAAATTATCAAAGATATATAAAAATTTATTTAATATTTTTTATAAGAAATTTAAACATAAATTATTTACTTTTTATAATATTTTTTTGTTATTTTGCTTATTTACCGAGTTATCATCAATTTTTTTACTTCAAAATGAAGTTTTTATATCAAAATGGAGGAATCGTTATATTTCAAATAGAAAAACAGTATTTTTTTGAGGTTAGAATTGAGTTTAAAAAATTTGTTTCGACTCTTTTTTGATATAAATTAACCTCAATTGATTTTTTTCTTCAATAAATTTTTTTATTGGACAAAACCAACATGAAAAATTGAACTAATCAACAAAATTAAAAGAAAAAAACACATGCTGAGACTTACGACTATTTGATATTATAAAAAACTGTTAATTTAACTCACCCATGAATTGGATATTTTTGTATCCATCTCGCATGGGAATAAACTGTTGTTTAATTGTAAAAATTAACTCTAAATTCGATATCTAACTTATTAAACTACACAGAATGAACTGTTTTATTTTTTTGTTGCGTAGAGCTAACAAAATGTCGCAGGTGGAGACGTAATAGATCAAGACTCAAGGTCATGTTCGAGGCGTCACCTGTAGGTCAAAACTCGAACATCGAGAGGGAGAAAAATTTAAAATGTCAATAGTACCCTCGAAAAAATTTTTAATAAATAAAAAAAAAAACAGATTGTATTAAAATATGAGTAAAATCTTATCTTTCAATGTCGATTCTTATCACTAGACTGCAAAATAATGCGAATATCTCGTGAACTGTTGGTTTTACGTAAAAAATCATTATAACCATTTTGATAGATTATTAAATTCTTCATCTTTTTTATTAAATCACTTTTTTTTCTATTACTCACCGTTTACTAGTTATATTGATTATTAGTTGTTTTTGTTGAAGTTTTGGTTGTATAAGCAATGAATTTATGACAGTTAGTTGAGATTTATAAATTCATATTTCTCAAAATGTTCCGAAAATAAGGTAAAATACAGGGTGAAACCATAGAACACATCCCTTATTGTGCTTATTGTTATAAAAAATTTATAATTTATTTTTAAAATATAATAATCGTTCATAATTCGGAAAATAAACCGAGTTTTATGCTAGTTTTAAATACCGAACAATCTTGGTGATAAATAAACAGATTATGATCAATTTCAAGTGTTTTCATAAAGAATTGCGGCTGGAATCGAGTCTACACCAAAAAAACAATGTCGGACGGTTGTAAAAAATGAAAATAAATCATTGACTACAACTAAATAAAAAAAAGTAGGACATATAAAATTTTTTTTATAAAAATGAAAATAAATCATTGACTACAACTAAATAAAAAAAAGTAGGACATATAAAATTTTTTTTAAATGAAAATTTAAGTGTGGTAAATAGAAAAAAAAGATTTCCAGTAATTGAATGAAAATTCATCGAGTACCGTGTCATTTTAACTAGAAATATTAGCAAAAATGGACTAGGCGAGTGTAGATCACACCCTATTGCTTCGCATATGAGTTGTGCAATAAATTCTCATTATACCCCATCCACGCATATCCTCGAAAACACAACCTTACCCATAAAAACAAAAAAAAATCTCATTAACCGTTAACTTCAGAGAAAAAATTGTTTTGATCTTTTTTATTCAAAATTAAATTGCCCAACTTTTTTGTTTGAAACTTTTTTTCCTAAAATCAAAATTTAAAAAGTTATTCGTTATTAACTGTCGAAAAAAGTTTTTAATTTGATCATTTTGCTTTGTATCTTCTAAACAATTGATTTTTATGAAAAATTGTTGATTAACAAACTTTTAGGGCATAAAGTTACCAATCTTTTTTATTTCAAACTTTTTTTCCTCAAATCAATAATTTAAAAGTTATTTATAAAAAAATATCCATTATTGCATCACATAGAGAGTGAAACAAACAAAAATTCAACAAAAACCCATTTTAACATAAAAAAAATTTTTTTAAGATGCATAAATTGATTTATTTACGTGTTTTTTAATAGCGTGTAATTTTTTGAATGTTTCTAGATGAACCGCTATGTCGCAAGTCTCAGCTTATCTCCATTATGGAATTCCCGACTGTCGGTAATATTTGTATCTCAGGTATTCGCCAAAGGGTGTTCTGGAATGAGAAGAATTTCCGGAACTGTCTCCCACCAGAATATTTCGCCTCAGTTGTTTTGTACGTGTTGTGTCATCGCTAAAATTACTTCTTATATAACTATCCAAACACTCTGACATCTTAATTGCCCAGTTCTCACCCACGAGTCTTCAAAAAATATGTGTATTTTTCCCGAGAAAATAAAAAACCGCTTAAAAAAAAAAAGATGAAAAATTTAAAAAGTATTTTTATCTAAATTTGGTAATATTAGAGTAGAAAAACATCAAGTGCAATGATGATGATGATTCACCTTGGCCTGAATGCCTGAAATGAGTCAAATAGGTGAATGTCCTCGGCATTTTTAACGTCCGCCATTTCGCGCTGCATTTTTAGCGTCGCGCGCACCCCAGACCCAACTGGCGGCCATTTGCTGACGCAGCTCCACGCATATGCAAGTCTATAAATACATCGAATGTGAATGTGAGTATTGTCTCAATCACTGTAGCACGCTGTTTGAACAAAGGATGATGATATCAACAGTGAGAATTGTGAAATAATGGGCAAGCTTGACGTGTTTACAAAAAGGGTAGGCGCGCGCGAGATAAGAGATTTCTCGCGCACACACACGTGTTTTGTATACGAGTTTCTCCGACTCTATATAAACTAATATTTGAAGTGATAAGGATTATGTTGAACTGTATAACAGGCTATATAGAAATAAATGCAGAGTATATATTATAAATTATTCATGAGGAAATATATCGTTGAAATAAAATGGAAATCTTTGTGTAAAATCCGTTTCTTTTTTTATGTATATACAATAATTGTTGAAAATCATGCAATCATGTTGAAAAACTAGATTTTTTTATCGATAGTAATCACGAATTTTTATTTGTTTTTAAATATAAAATTTAAATCAAACAATAAAATCTTGTTTTCAACTCGAAAAAAATTTCGAACTTCTAAAAGGCGATTTTTTAAAAGACGATAACTTATATGTTAATACTTTTTTATTTTATTTAAGTATTTTAGTGCCTTTTAATGTAAATTCACAAATTTCAAAGTATGAAATTGTTAGAATTATCAACCTATCTGAAATAGTGTGCAGAGTTTGTTTCTTGTTCAAACAGAATATGTGTTGTGTTGTTGTTTTATTGATATCTTGCTTTTGTCATTGCCAAATAAAAACTCGTTGAAGAAAGACGTATTATTATTTAATAAAACAATAATTCATGAAAAATTTTGTTTTCATACTCGGAAAAAATTTTCAAACTTGTATATAAAAATTTATTTTTTAAAGACAATCGATAATTAAAATGGTAAATACTTTTTTATTTTAATATTTTAAGTTTTGAGAATTAAAATTCATGAATTTCAAACAATAAAATCTTATTTTTTACGATTTTCAAAATATTTTCATATTATATCATACAATTGACTAAAATGTTGTAAAAATTGTTGGAATATACAATTAGTGACAGTTAAAATTTCTTATTGCAAATTTTTTATTGTAAATTCAGTTTTTTCAAATATTGCAAAAATCAGTTGAGAAATAAATGTTTTTTTCGTGAATTCTATATAGTTGCAGATATCTTTGGAATATCAAAAAAAAAAAGCGTTACAACGCTTGTTAACAACAATAAAAGAAATAAAATTATTGTAAAAATTTCTAAATAACGTCATAAAGTTCAGAATAAAAATTACATCACAATAAAATATAAGTATTATCGCGATTTTAACATCAAAAAGCCGTCATATTTGTTTCCATATGTCATTTCCTATATACAATCTATTACATCTAATATGTTGTAAGACAATTGTTCAACGGCCAACAATAAAAGGTCACAATTAGAAACAATCAATAAATATCTAAAAAAAAATATAAAACACTTTAAATCTCCATAAAACCAATTAACACTCAATACCCCCACTTCTCTACAACATCTACAACATTCTCAAAACCTGAAATTTTAATATACTATTATTAAAAATTATCCGAAAAAATTTTTTTTCAATAAAAAACTCAAGATAAAAACTCACGAAAAAAAAAAATCTAAACAATAATTGTAAATATTGTATGAACAATCAAAAGATTGATTTTTTACAATATTTTCAACAATGAAAACACTATAAAATCACAATACTCAATGGAAAAAGAATTTGTTTTTGAAAAAACAAGCGTTAAACACTAAATATTGTTCTCACATTTCACGATTAGTCTTCTAAACGGTCAGCCATTTCGCAGAAATATCGACAAGCGCAAATATTCAAGGTCTAGTGTGCGCACTCGTGTGCTGCATCAACGCCACGATGAGTATATCGATCCAACACATGTACAACAGTCAACTACAACTGCCACGTGCTTCAACTTCTCGGAATTCTCCCGCTAAACATTTCCAACAATTGAAAACAACATGTTTCTGAGCATGCGCACTAACAAAAATTCATTTTAATTACCGACTGCCGATAACTAACCTTGAAAATATAAATTTACCTGATGATAGAGTAGCTCCTGTGCCAGGATGTTGGCAATATCGACAGGGTCAATGACAGTGGCCATTTTGTCAGGGGAAAAATAGGGGGTCGATCGATCGTTCGTTCGTTTTTTTTTAGTGTAATCGCGGTTTTTTTTGGGGCGACAGTCGGACCCGCGCGCGTTCGAGAGATATTCGGTGCCTGTGTCGTTGGCCGATGTCTCTCTAGCACTGGACTCGAGATATTGCGCTTTTGGCTGGCACAGCCACGAAAATAGACGTGTGCGAATTTTCGAGCATGTGCACTTATACACAAATGTCGGCGCAAGTAGCGCGCCCTCGTCGCCAATTAGTCGCATCCCCCAAAGACAATTTCTCGGTTGGCCTATCGAATTTCTTCTTCACTCAACACACGTCCGTTAATTATCAATACTTTTAGTGCCAATGACCCATACAGGAAAATACGTTAAATTTCCTCTCTTCCAACCCTCCTTGTGTTTACCGTGTTGCCCGAGATCGTGTCGATAATGTAGAACACTTGGCAAGGGACAGGAGGACATTTTGTGTTCGCGCCGCCATTTTAGTAAGATACGTTTTATGCTGTATCTTGTGAACTGTGTATTTTACGGCAAAAACTGAAAAGATCTTTTTTATTCAAAATTAAATTCTGAATCTTTTTTATTTGAAACTTTTTTCTGTAAAAACAAAATTTTCGTCATAAATTGTGGAAATCTGACGTATTTAAAATGATAACTTATGCTCTTTCGTTGATATCTCAATAATGGTGATTTATTTAAAGAAAATATTCATTATAAAAATCAAAGATTATTAAATTATCTAACTTTTTTGTTCAATACTTTTTTTTTCTATTGTTAATATTTTTTAAAAAATTTCATAGTTAAAAATTTTTTGAAAATTTTTATTTTGATTATTTATTGGTTTTAATTTTTTTAACATGATGTATATTTTTTTTATTTATTGAATAAGAGTTAAATAATTGATATTTATTTTTATTTTACTCTTTTTCATATAAATATGTCTTTTTTATGAAAAATAAAATTTTTAAAGATTAATAAAATGTTTAAAATATTATGTTTTATGAATTGAGGTCATTTTAGATGAAAAATTTTATTGTTTCATTGAACAAAGAGTTAAAGTAAATTAATTATTATAGCCATTGTATCTTCTTATCAGTGGTAGACACGAAAAAAAGAGGGAAATGCTTTGCTTTGTTTCACTGCAATTATACTTATGACTATAAACATTTATTTACCACAAAATAAAAAAGGAAATTTTTAATATATTTCAAAATTAAATGTTTTCTACATAAATTTTTGTTAGAATTTATAGATTTGATTGAATTTTTCAATATTTAACCATTGAAAAATTTTTTTTTTAATTGTTTATAAAAATATAATGAAAAAAACAAAAAAAAATTGAAAAATTGAGTAAAAATAGGGAAGAAAACAGCGGAAATAATTTTTCTTTCTAATTCGTAATTAGCCAAGAGTAGTGTTCTAAGTATAACACCTGTGGAGCGCGAGTTAAGATGATCTCTCTTCATTGCGACTGGCTGAGTGCCAAAAAGAGGGAAAACTGGCATATGCGCAAATGAGCCGCGAAAATATACCTCAATCCACAGAGTATAAAATCAACTCTCTCAAACACAAACTATTAAATTATAAGTATACATAAACATATATATGAATATCTAAATCATTGAATTTCATCATGGAAATTGAGGTTCCATTCTATACGCTATTTAAATTAAATATAAAGTCATTTCTTTATTTATAAGGGCTACGATATTTTATGGATCAATTTTGTGATGTCTCGGGTATCAATCATAATATTAATTAAATTATTTCTTTATGCTTTCTGAATACTATTAAGTTACATTAAGTGGAAGATATATATTTTTTTTTTTCATAAATCAAATCATTCATAATTGCCGCTCAAAATATTATAACCATAGAATGGTTACAGTCTGAAGCATTGCCTAAAAATTATAATAAAATCGAGATTTTGGTTATAATATATCTCCACTTTTAATTCACTATTAAAATTTTTTTTAATTTTCAAATTAAAATTGTCAAGTAAAAAATCTTTAAGCATGTAAAAATCTTCTATCAGGCTGATTTACAAAATACTGACTATTGTGATAATTTTATTATTTTCTTGAAATTATCTTGAAATAATTTTTCATATTATATCCGTTAATGTTTTATCTCCGTAAATGGAATTGAAAAATTTTCCATAAAAATCGACTTTTTGACGGTAAAAATTCATATAAGATTGAAAATGTATATATTTATCTAATTTTATAAATGTAGTTTTAGCCATGAGGAGTTATGCAGAAAAATGCATTTTTTATCAGCGATTCTCAGAATTTTATCTCTATACCCGCATTATTATATATTTCAAGCTGGATTTTTCAAAAACCTCGTTCTAACCTGCCTATTGATCACAAAAAGAAGGACCATGAAAAATTTAATGATTTTATATCTGGTAGTTGTGACGGGGCAATACGTCCCCTCCAACCCCGCATTTTTCACACTTTGATTCTAAATTTCCAAAAATCCTTTCTCAGTGCGTCTATACAACACAAAAGGAAGCTGCATGCAAAATTTCATGGTTCTAGGTTGAGTAGTTTGGCATGACCGACGATGAGTCATTCGGTCAGTCAGTCAGTCACTTACTCCTTTATATACATCGATAGAATATTAATTCACTATAATGACATTATCCATGTACTAAAATCTGAATTATTGAATATTTCAACATGAAAATAAAAAAAAAATCATAATATTTCGTTATATTTTTTTTTGTCCATCTCAAAGTATGTGTATTTATCGAGCGGATACCGTTATCTTTTGCACTCACGGGAAATGGTTTTCGAAAGCGTTTGGAGAATGTGTGTGTATTTTTCGATAAGAAAAAGTCGACCGGAAAGCCACAGCGTTCCAACACCATCTTCAAAATAAAAACGAGAGAAACCATAAAATTCTCTTAACTTCTCAAAATAGAACTCACTCAAAATAT
>MVJL01003145.1:0-10336 GCA_002156465.1 Macrocentrus cingulum | reverse complement strand
AAATTTATTTATTGTGACAAAATTTCATCAATCTTTTATGATACAATTACATATAATAATATAATATACATACATATTGAACACACACACAGTCAAGAGCTATAAGTAGACATTTCGACATTTGTTAACAATTCTCAATATAAGTATAATATATAGTGACTCTAGGTATAGATCGAATTTAGCAATCGTTGTATTAAATATATAATTTTTTGTATTAGATAATTCACAACACGTCTTAAACAAAAATAAATTCTTGTTATCACATAACAAATTTTCATTAGGAAATACTTCAATCCATTTTTCAAGGATTGAATTACATTTTTCCTTGCATGTAAAATTTCGGCAAAGCAGACGACTATAGAAATAAAGTAACATATATACAAAATTATGAACAATATCTTGAAATTCTCTAGCGTGCTCATGATACAGTGCTCTGCATCTGACTCCTTAATTTGCGCTCTTAATTTTTCTAATTGCTCTACATCTTTTTGCCACTTGTACAAAATTCCACTTTCACTTAATCTGTTGTGGAGTATAGCGAAGCGATCCTCCAGTAGCCAAGACGTGCTAATTAGATACGTGGAGTAAAATTTTCTAACTGGTTCTCTTACCAGATGTAGATTTTTATTTTTTGAAACTTGCTGGTATATATATTCAGCCGTGTCAATGCACGCTACATTGGAATCTCTCAAGACCAACTCTGTACAGTGGTCGTCATCATGTTGTTTGAAGTTGGAAAAAAGTCCGCGAAACGATTTAAAGTCTTTATACATACTTCTGCCTGCGTATACGGTATAACCTAAGGTGTTGAGATTATCTAGTGAATTGACATTTTCTGCAACTATAGGCACTGTCAGGATTTCAGTGACGTAGCCCTGAAGATGAGTACAGAGCATGATGAGATAGAGTAAAAGGGAAGAAAAAAAGATTCTTGTAGCCAAAGTTTTTGGTAACTTTGGAATTGCGAGGCCCAATATTAGACACCACGCGTCTAAGGCGGCACGACCACAGTCTCGTTTATCCAGATATCTTAATGCAAGTACGATTAGGACAAATATGATTACCGCTGAGATGACCATTACAATATTGATAATTTCCCATATTTGAACTGGCACTGGAACCGCGTCACGACTTCGGGTTACTACCCGAATTTCCCTCTGGACGCTCGGATATATAAAACTTATGTTCGACAAAAAGTGAGTAAAATCTCGACTATTAAAAAAGAGCGCATTGAAAATCCTATTGTCATATATCATGTTTTCCCAATCATTCGAGCTGCGGTTGTTGGATTCCGGATAAATCCACACGTCCATCGTGACATTTAGCTTAGTAAAGATGGTTGATAATACTGTGCCGTCAAAACCTTTAAATAGCCCCCATTTATCCGAAGTTACTTTGTATCCTTTGAAAATCTCTGACCTACTATGATATTTATTGCGAAGGTAACTTCCTTTGTACTGTTGGATACTTCCATCACTCTCGAATACCATTAACGGAGAATGAAGTTTAATCATGATTCCTTGAGCTTGAAGATACTTTTGATGAAACGTATGATCCCGTTGAGTGAAATTCTTACGGTAAAAAACTGAATCACAGGTATTAACATTTGCGTCTATGTTACGGGCACTCATGCTCGAGGGTATTAACATGCTATGGTTAATATTCTTTTCAATAAACCTTTTTCGAGCATCCGTATCTGGCACCCATGGATCTGGAACCGACTCAGCGTAGTAGCTGACTGTTTTTGCAATTATTCTTTGAGTTTTTTTATTCCTACAAACATGAATTATATTGTCTTTTTCTAGTAAGGATGAAAAGGCCTCTATTATCTCATAATCATCATCACAGAACGAGATACCACGATACTCCTCATCGTCAAATGAGAAGACTAATTCAATCCGATTTCGAAAAAATAGATATAATTATATCCAAAAAATTGGCTGGATTTTCCAGATTCACTTAAATCCCATCAAATGATTATGTTACTAACACAGAAATACCTCCAAATCGTGCTTAGAAAATCAATATTTATTAGGAATTTTTTTGTTTCTCATTCTAATCAATTTTTTTTCAAAAAATATACAAAAATAACCGATACAGAGAGATTCTGTGTAAAAACTCTACCGTCGGTAACGTAGGAAACTCGAGTTGTTATTTAACATACGTTGATAAAAACAGTTTTTCCTCTTCAAAAATATAATAAAAATTCAATTTTTCCAAATTTTTTATAAACATTATAACTTTCTTATTAATTACACACAAAAGTGTTAATTACATACACAAATCTGTAAAAAAAAAAACTTTAACTCGATTTTTTGTTTGTTTTTTTTTTATGTGATAATATTATGAATGATTCATGTCAAACAAAAAAATTTTTCTCATTAAAAACCGACATTTTTTCCTTCAGATTTATTTTCTGTAATCGTAATACTTAATTTTATTGTCAAACAAATAATTTTTTCAAATGTAAAAAAAAAAAAGAGAGTATCTACCCTCTAGTAGTAGGAATGTAAATTATTAAATTTTCAACCAATCAAATGATTCAGTTTCGAATTCAAAAGACAACCGTTGCCGGCGTTATCATTTGTTCACCGACAGTTGTGTGTGCATCGTACGTTTGGGCATCTCTCTGTGCAAGACGATGCCACGAGTTGATAGCATCAGAATTCCACGAAAATACAACCCCTAGCAAACGATTTAAACTGAATAATTTCATTCTACAGACGTCTACCTTCTACCAGGCGATAAATTCAGCAATTTCTCATCATGTCGGACAACATAACCGTGGCGATCAAAGTGAGGCCACTGATCAAGCGAGAGCAGGATGAACGCCAACAAATCCAATGGACCATTGATGGTAATTCTATCACACAAATCGACCCAGAAACCAAACGAGCTGAATCTGAGTTTCATTTCGGTAAGTAACCTGAAATCCAAGCCAACTAAATCACTGCCTGCGCACTCAATCTGAGGTTAGAATGCCCCAACGGCAATTCTCGACAAAAATCTCAACCCAATCCCACAGTTAACTCCCCAATGAACCTTTATTTCTCTTCTTAGATTACATATTCGGCATGGAGACGACAAATCGGCAGGTTTTCAACAGTGTAGCCAAGCCAATTGTCGACGCAGCAATGAAAGGCTTCAACGGCACGATATTTGCCTACGGCCAGACGGGCTCTGGCAAAACATACACGATGATGGGTACAAAAGAGGAACATGGAGTAATTCCCCTCGTAGTCGATTACATTTTCGATTGCATTCAGAACGACCCAAACAAAGAATTCCTTCTACGCGTCTCCTACATCGAAATTTACAACGAACGAGTGAATGACCTGATCGACAAGGATCGTACTAACCTTAAAATAAACGAAAGCATCCACGGACACATTTTGGTGGACTGTAAGGAGGAAGTGGGCACGAGTCCACAGTCAGTGCTGCAATTAATGAGGAAAGGTGACAAAAATCGTCGCACCGGTGAAACAAATATGAACGAACGAAGCAGCCGCAGTCACACAATCTTCCGTATAATCATTGAGAGCTGTGAAAAAGCAAATCCCGACACAACAGCAAAGGAAGCACAATTAAATCTGATTGATTTGGCGGGTTCTGAGCGAGCCAGACACACAGGAGCAACGGGCGAGCGCTTCAACGAAGGCTGCAACATCAATAAATCCCTCTCGTCGCTCGCATTAGTGATAAAACAGTTGAACGAGGGTGGAACAGCCTCGAAATTCGTCAATTTCCGCGACAGCAAGCTCACGAGAATCTTGCAGGCATCGCTCGGAGGCAATGCACTGACAACAGTCATCTGTGCAGTCACTCCCGCGGCCGTGGAGGAAACACAGTGCACGCTAAACTTTGCTCTGCGTGCCAAAGGCGTGAAAAATCGGCCCACAGTGAATGAAACTGTGTCGGACAAAGCATTGCTGAAGCGTGTGCGAAGTCACGCGGCAGAAATCGAGAATACATTGAAGCAAATGGAGACAAAATTGCAGGAGAAAGAGCGTGAGATTCTTCAGATTCGTATTAAATTTCTTAACACACAAATTATCTCTAGAAATTCACCTGATACGGTGGATCGAGAGGCTCGAGCACGTCGACGTCGAACTTGGGCAGGAAATCGCGGTGGTGTCAGTGTTCTATCAAATTGTAATTTTGAATTGCCGACAATCGAGGAGATCGAGGATCGGCCAATTGGAGGCTTCACACAGACACAGCAAAATATTTTAGACAAATTAGACTTGAATCAATCGTTTGGCCCGGCATTTGCTGATTTTGAGGTGCAATTAATCAAAGATCAACGTGAAAAAGATGGAATGGATCGTCTTTCAAATGTGAGCGATGATTTCCCACTGCCTCTGGACCGTGTGACAATTCGAGAGAATTGTTTCATCGATGAGGACACGGAGGATTTTGATAAAACCCCAACAAAACGACCTCCAATCACGAATAAAACGCCAAAAGCTGAGTTGCGAGGAAAACTCCATGATTTACGTTGTGAATTGAATTCACTGCGTGAACTGACGACTCTAGAAAAACAATTGTTCCAGGAGGAGTGTTTGGCGCATGAAAATCACGCGCTTTGCGAGGAAAACCTGTCTTTTATCAAGAAATCCCTGGTTGACAGTAAAAACATGTACCAGGATTTAAATAAAAGGTATGCTGAGCTTCAAAGTGACCATGGACTCCTGTCACAAGCGAATGCTACAGCCCAAAGTGAGTGTTTGAGATTAAAAAGTGAGATTAAAAGCCTAAAATCACTGGAAGAAACAGTGTCTGCACTGGAAACGGAAAATCGCGAGTTTAAAAACAAATTAATCTTCGCGGAGAACCGAGTGAAGAGTCTGGAGGAAGAATCATTAACACACGACCTTGAAAAAGAACTATTGATAAAAAAACATAAAACCCGCGAGGAAGAACTTGAAGCGTCGTTAAATCTAGCTTGGAAAGAATCTCCTGTGGCTGAAAAAACAGATTTAGCACCTTTGCAGTCAATAATCGACGAATTGCACGCAAAAATTGCACATCTAGAGGCTCAATCATCACCAGCAGGACCGCCGGAGAACCATGAGACACTTGAAAAGCTCGCCGAGGTGACTAAAAGCCTGGAAAACTCGGAGGAAGAGCGAAAATCATTGGTAAAACAGGTCGAAGAGCTCTCCGAGCGCCTTGCCGAGTCTGAGCGCCACTTCCAAGCGGAACTTCAATCTCAAAGCGACGAATATACCACAAAAATCCACAATCTCGAGTCTATACTTGCGGAAAAAGAGCGCGAGCTGATGAAAAGCCGTGAATTGAAGGCGGAACTCACATTGACGACGGAAAAATATCAAAACGAGCAGGAAGAGCGATTGAAAGAGATTGATAAGATGCAAAAAACAATTGAGAGGTTGGAAGAGAGTCTTCAAACAAAAATGCAACAACTTTCGGCGATTTCTGAGCGTTTTAACGAGCTACGCGAAATGGAACAGACACTCACAGAATCGAAAAAGACTGTAGACGACCGCGAGGCTCAAATAACCATCTTAAAAGAGGAATTAACAGCTGCAGTGAGTATGATCAATCTCAAAGAGATAGAAATCAACGATCTGAAGCTTGCAGCCGCGGAAAAGAGTGCGGAAACTGTCTGTGAACCTCTTTTACCATCTGTCGAGCCAGAAGTGAATCCAGAGGTGTTGGAACTCGAAAAATCGCTTGAGGAAAAGTGCGCCGAGGTCGAAGCATTGCAGGACCAACTAAACAAGCTCCAACACACGATAGACCGTCTAAAGGATCAAACAATAACTCTCACAAGCGACAGAGCGCAGTTGTCAGGTGAAAAAATTGCTCTTCAAACGTTAATTCAAGAAAAAGACGATGAACTCGCACGGATGTCCAAGCTCGAGAGTGATTTAGAGTTTGCACAAGCGGAAAAAGTTGAATTTGACTTAAAAATCACGGAAATACGTCGACAATTAAATGAAAAACACTTGGAACTCGAGAAAAATCAAGCCAATGATCATGAAATCACAAAATTAACTGATTACATCAGCAGTTTACAGTCTTATATAAAAACTGTGGAAACTGAGCGACAGGAATTGACGAATGAGCTTGAAAAAATGATTGAGACAGTAAAAGACTTGGAGGAAACGAAAAAATCATTGAAACTGCAACTGGAGTCACTGCAAGAGCCATTTAAGCCGCCGAAACCCGTGGCGAGTTCTGGAAAAGATGCTCAAGAGCGAGAAGCAAATAGTATATTCGCAAATGGCAGCTACTTCGACAATATGGACATTTCGGAAGCTGTAAATGAGTCGGCAATGCTTGTTGGATCCTTCTGTGACACTCAAACATCACGTGTAGACGAAAAACAAGCGGAAAATTCCAAGATATTGCTTGATATCACGTCCAGTGAGTTTATGAATGTCCTCGACGACGCGACATCGAAGGAACTTGTGGCAATTGTCGAAGAACATTGTCCACGTCACACGACACTTGACGAAAAAACTCGTTTGGAGTTTGCCAATGAGTGTAACGGCTTAAAATTGATTGCTCACACCCTGAAGCAAGTAATAGTTCAACTTTCATCGGAAAATGATCAATTAACAACGAAATTGGCGGCTGAACGAGCGCAAATAATAGAACTCAACGTGGAACTCGAGAAAACACGAGTGGAACTCAACAATGCGAGTGAAAAAATCGAGAATTTCAACTTGGATCTTCAAAAATCCACGTTAAACAGCATTCAGGATGAAAATCACGAGTGTATATATCGGCAGGAGCTTGCAAAGGCAGTTAAACGTGTGGAAAATCTCGAGAAGGAGAATCTCGAGCTATCTGACGACTTAATGGAGAAGATTGAAGAGTTGGATCGACTATCTGAGGCTTGGCAGGCTCACACAACACCGGAGACTCGACAGGAGGTCGAGGAGGAGCTCAATCGCTCGAGAAATCTGTCAAAATCGCGTGAGGATCGATCTACAACGTCAAAACTCAACTTGACAGTTGATAAATCGTGCGCCGAGGATCTCGCAAAGAAGGTGAACGTGTTGGAAAATGAAATACACGAATTGAAGCAATTAAACACGAGATTAGCCGACTTAAAACTGTCGTCATGCGCTCAATGCGCGCGTGTGGGTGAATTGAGCTCTAAGCGTCGTCTTCTGAGGTCAGATATTCACACGGTGAATCAACGGCTAGCTGAATTCCGTGCGACTTTCGCACAGGAATGCGCTGACATTGAAATTCTCAACTCAAAAGCTCGCGAGGATGCGGAAGAATCGCTCAACAGCAGTATGTACGAGGGTATGAACGTGTCAGTAGTTGAAGAGAAGGTTTTGCACTTGCAAAACGAGTTGTCGCAACTGTCCTCGCGCTATCAGGAGGAATTTAACCAGCTCGAGAAGCTCAGAGATGCAGAACAGCCTCTAACGTCCTCGTCACCGCGGCCACGACGCGACGCAAGCGTTGCAGAGCAGCTAAAAAAACACGGAGAGGACGTGCGACACATGATGAAAACTCTGAATGCACTCTCGCACTCGGTTGAGAGATTTAAAACCCACGAAACATCGCTGAAAACCGAGCTGGAGGCTCTTAACACGCAATTACACGAGTCTGAGCAGTCAAACGCAGCGTTACAAACGGAAATCGAGGACTTGAAGGCGGAAAATCGTGTGGAAGGCGAATCCATCGAATTTCTGCGTCATTCCCTCGAGATATCCAACGAGAAAAACGTGTCGCTGGTCGCAGAGTTGGAGAAACTCGCGCAAACAACGCGAAAGGAGTCGGAATCATTGAACTCTCAGTTAACCGAGTACAAGAGCAACTTAAATCAGCTCGTGGAGCAGGTTCAAAGCCTGACAGACGCTTTGCAGACCTCGGAGGATGTTAATCGTGAGCTCACGACTGAAATCCAACATCTCAAGTCAGAAGGCTGTCAAGTATCCGAATTAACCAGCAATATCGAGGATTACAAGCAGAGAATTGATATCCTGGAGAAAACCGTGCAGGAACTTCGCTCTGAGGTCGATCGCTACAATCGTGAGAATGCCGACTTTGCCCGGGACATTGAAAAGCTTCGAAATTGTCCGCACGACGTGTCCTCGCTGGCTATGAACGTCGGCAACGAGAGTTTCACTGCGACAAAGTCTCTGGATGAATTGTCGGCCGTTCGAGCGAATATTTTAAAGGAAATTATGAGCCTAAAGCCGGGATCTCGTGATTTAAATGGTTTGCCAACTCCCAAACTCTTTTCCACATTTCTCAATGAAATTGTATCGATGCAGAATGAAATTGTGAACAAAATAGTGCAGAAAAAAATGTCATGCATGGCCGAGGAGCAGAAGAAGCTGATTGATCGTGAAAAACGAGCTGCTGCATGGGGAAAAGAGCTGGAAATTGATGTTGTACGGTTGCAAAATGATTTGACCGAGTTGGAGAAGAAAAATCTTTTATTAACTTCACAAATTTCCAAGTTACAGACCTCCCTGTTGGACAGTGATCACGAGAAGCAGCTGATGCGCGAGAAAATGGCCGTTATGGAGGTGGATTTCAATAGTCTGCAAACAGATCTTGATCGGCTGAGTAAAAACTCACCGCTTGTGACGGCAGAGCGTGAGAAGCAGCTTCAAGAAGCTTTGGAGTTGCGTGCTGCTGAGTATCGCGTGAAAATCACGCAAATCGAGTCGAAACATCGAGAGAAGCTTGAGGAGCTGTCAAAAGCCTTGGAAACTGTTAAAATGCAGAATCGTGAGTTGAAAAATAGCTTGGAGGGTTTGGAAGTCAATGAAAAACAATTGCAAACAATTGTTGACATGCGAACAAGTGATTTAGAGCGTGCCGAGACGAAAATTGCTGGTTTGACAGATCAATTGGCGACAATGAACGAAGTTTACGGACAGACAAGTGAAGAAAATTTGATGCAAGCGAAAAAAATCACGGAAATTACTGCTGTTCTTAAAAGCAAATGTGATTTACTGTCTCAATACAAAACTCAGTTGGAAACTATGACGGATTATGAGACTCTGCAGGCCCAATTGCACGAACGACAGTTGCGCCTTGAGAATTACAAGAGCGAAGTGGAAAATCTACAGGAGCAAAGCCAAAAACAATTGGCAGAGATGAAAGACAAGTTGGAATCATCGGAAATTAAGGCGGCTGCTTTGACGAAGCAGTTGGCAGATCTTACAAATCGATACACGGTTGTACAATCAGATTTGGAGCAATTGCAAATCAAGTGTGAGAATCTTGAGACGGAAAATGAACGACTTGCACGTAAAGTTCGATGTAGCACGAGTAAAATTGAGGCTGAACGAAAGCTCGAGGATCTGTCGGATGTCAATCGAACGTTGAAAAAAAATCTGGACGGTGCGAGCAATCGAATTATGGATTTGGAAAAATATAAAACACAATTGGAGAAGGATTTAATGGAGCTTAAGGGACAGTTTGAGCTTCTACTGAGAGAAAACAACGAGATGAAGAGCAGTCGAGTAAAATTATCGAGTATGGACACTTTAGAATTGAGGAATAAATATGAAAATTTGATTTTGGAGAAGAATTCCATTGCTCTGGAGCTTGAGGCTAAGCGTACGATGGTTTTAGGATTAAATCAAAAGATTCAGGCCCTTGAATGTCAATGTGAAAAATTGGAAAAGGATAATAAAGATTTAGATGAGGAAATGGATCAAATGTTGACAAAAATTCAGGATTTAGATTGTGAAAATACAAAATCAGATGTTAAAATTGAACAACAGAGTGAAGAAATACAAATTTTAAAACGACAATTAGAAGAGGGAAAAATTACGATTGATGTTTTAAAAAAGGAAAATGGTGAATTAAAAAAAAAATTTGGTGATAAACGTGATAGAAGAAGTGGATCTAATTCTGCAAATTCAAGTCCAACAAATTCAATTAAATCTCGTCAACGTAGAAATGATATATTTAATGAAAATCGATTGCTCGATGTAAGTGAAGATGCTGGAGTAATTTTAGACCATCAGTGTAAAAAATTATTGAAAAAAATCTCACAATTAGAGCATGATCTTGCAATTAAGGACGCCAATGTTGCTACACTTGAGTTAAAAATTAAAAGTCAAGATTTTCCACATGAAATACGCTGTCGACAGTTAAAAGATACTGTAACTACTTATCAGGCAAAAAATTATAATTTAAATCAGGAAATTTTAAAGATGAAAAAAATTATGGATAATTCTGGAAAATGTATAAATCAAAAAGTTATTCAACGTGATGATTCAACTCAAACTGACAAAACAGGAGATTCTGTTATAAATAATAAAATTAACAGTCAAGGAATTGTTGAGGTAAGTTTGTTTTTGTTTGTTTTTTTTTTTTTTTT
>MVJL01003138.1:0-10424 GCA_002156465.1 Macrocentrus cingulum | reverse complement strand
CATTTCTCTAGTTCGACGACGCGTCGATTTTGTGTCGTACACAAGCCGATTGCAAATTAATTCTCAGTCATTTGACGGTCAAATTTGAATCAATGTGTTGTGGATTACGCGTCGAATTAGCATTGCATGAGTATCAATTTCACATCCATGTGCAGTCAACCTATAATCGATGAGCGGTCCTATTTTGAATCGAATATACGTCCAGTTGTTGTCAAATCGTCGTCAAATTTGCGTTTCAAATCTTGAAATCGACGGTAACTTGACGAATAAATGATGCTGCGCAGTTGACTCCGTCGAAGTAATATTAAATACACGGAAAATCGACTTAACCTTGACATCGATATTTCATCGATACATCGTTGTTTTTTTGAAAATATCGTCGTCGAATGACAGTTGGTGATGTCGAGTAGGTCCACTAGGGGACAGCGTTGAGTGTAGTCGGAAAAAACGGGGATTATAATGAGATAACGAACCGAGAATGAGATATAGACGTGGTGACCTCTTTGGTTATGCAGTCCTTGACAGCGTTGAGTGTAGTCGGAAAAAACGGGGATTATAATGAGATAACGAACCGAGAATGAGATATAGACGTGGTGACCTCTTTGGTTATGCAGTCCTTACACTCACTTTGCATCTCAATGGTGAGTGGTCGTACGGGCACGACGAAATATCACATCTTTTTCATTTGATTGTGCCTTTGTGTGCATCGCCCTAGTCACAGATATCATTACTTGCAATAATCATTTCCAACCAGGTGGAGTTGAGGGCGGAGGAGGCGTATGCAAGGACTTGCAGGGGCACACGTATGACAGTGGATTTTATTACATTCCAGAGCCTTGCACTCTCTGTGTTTGTGACAATGGCAATCCTAAATGGTGCAAGGCAGTCATATGCAGATTGTCACAGGTATTTATTGAGCTAATAAGCTCTGGGTCTCATTTTACTTTGTACTGGCACAATTCTGTTTTCCCATCATTAGAAATCTACACTATTATAGTCATTATAGAACTATTTATTCATAGAATATTAATTATAGACTGTAAATGTCAATTGTTTACAAACTGCCAATATATTGATATTTTTCTTCGTGACACATTTTCTCATTTTCTTTTTTCTACTCTTGATTCCGGTCAATTTATTAAGTAAATTGTATCAACAAATTATTTATACAATTCTGGTAGAAAATGGAATCAATCCAAGGAGAAAATATTTATCAAGCGTACAAAAAAAAATCTTTTTTCCGTCTTAAGTATATGAAAATAACGTAAATGAATAGATAATATTTCATGATTTAATTCTCATTTAAAAATGCCTTGACAGAAATCAGTGCCAAAGCAGGACTGCAAATCCTTCAGAATTGGAACACCGTGCTGCGAGTTTATCTGCCTGGACGACACGCTTTCGTCTGTGACAAACGATAAAGCGGACGGGATAGAAGGCAGTACAGGAGATTCGAGCGCAAACTATGATCTAGGATTGAGACTAATTGCCAGTTGCGTCACGGCGATATTATCACTGAGCTTGCTCTTCTTTCTCATTCACCGGCTGCGTCAAAGAAAAATTAGAGGTAGGATTTTCTGCCAGCATTGCTGTACTATTATTCCGGACCACGAACGCAGTGTCCTCATTCTGATTTGTCAGTTTGCGTAGCAGGCAGACAGAGTCGTCAGTTGGCGGATGAGCAGCGAAGCATGGCAAGTCTCGGCTACATCGATCACGGGCTGCCCCACGGAGTTCAAATGGACGATATGGCGTGCAGCGGTGGCTATCCACTTTGGAAACCACCGGGAAATTACTTCCCGCGCGGAGAGGCTCCACCACCCTACGAAGAAGCTGTGGCGGCAGCGCGCGCTGAGCAGGCGCTCTTGACAATAAGTCCACACGCTTTGTCGCCGCTCAATCTGCCCAATCCGTACTTGACCACGCACTCGATGACCTTGGTCGCTGGCACGCCAAATCTTCCAGCAAATTCGCCCACGCCCTCGAATTACGCAGTCAGCCCGTCGTCCTCAGTCTCCAGCAACCGACCGGCGTGTCACACGCTCGCTCAGCCCGAGGAGAGCGCGTTCTACTCGGGTTCAAACTTTAATATGGGCACGAATATCTACGAAAACACGACGGCTCTGGCCGCCCCTGTGGCCAGTCTCACGCCCGAGCACTCGAGCGTCCATGGCAGCACGCACTCGGACAACTACTCGGACGTGCGACACGCCCTTCCGCGCCAGGGCAGCGCCTTCACCATATCTGCCACTCTACCCAGCTCCAGTTCACTCTCGACGCACCGCACTATTCCCCGGACACTCGCCACCAGCAGCAATCTCCGTCTGCGCCGCGATTTCCTCAATCAACCGGCGGTCTTTGACGCGCCAAAGGACAAGGAGCCGCGATATGCACCTGTAGAGACTCAGGCTGAATACAGCCAGCCGGAGGAGATGCAGGAAAAGCCTGGCTGTGCCCCTACGACGAACAAGCCGGTAAGTGTCATGTGAATATTTGCTTTTTCTGGGAGAGAGAAATAAACGAGTTGTCTTGCAGGCTCCGTTGATTCTGAGCAATAGCGGAAATCAGGATGGAAGTTTCGATTCGGTGACGTGCACCTGCAGCATGCAAGCACTGCCTACGCTACACGATGACGCTGATGATTATCGTAGCGAGTGTGAAAATTGCAAGAGTGCCACTGGCTCGCGGTATTATTTGGACAATGAGGACGAACTGGTTACGTCGCCCCATGAAACCATGACGCTGCACAGACGCCCTGAAGAAACTGCCACGAATATTACTCCTCAGTATTATCGGACTTCTCTGACACTGCCGACGAGCACTCGCCAGCGAACAAGGTAAGTTTTTTTTCTCTATGTTTATCCAATTTATTGAGCTAGTATTCTACTTTGAAATTTTTTTAAAAAAAGCTATTCGTAATAATTTTGCAAGATTTTGTAAAATTAATTCGAGGGTTTATTTGATGATATAGTAACACTTTAAGCGTGAAATATAATCAGTTTATCATCAGACTTGTTTATATGCGAAATTTACCGTTTGTTGCACTTGGAACATTTTTTTTAACGCTTGTAATGTAGAGAATTTGTTTAAAAATAATTGATTTTTGATAATTTTTTACGATATAATCAAATTAAAACGCTCGAAAAAAATATTTACAAGTGTAAAACTGTGATTGAATTGTGATTGAATTTGTTCTGCAATTGTAGAAGCACAGGTGGTCGGGGTAATTGGTTCAGTGCCATGCCAGAAAGTTCCACTGAATCTTCCGACGATGATTAAATCGTCAAATCTTCACGGTGTAATGTCACACCTTTATTTTCCACTCTTCAAAATCTCTTTGCTTCTGAGAAGCTGAGAATTTTATCAAATAGACGTGATGCAACATCGCAACATCCACAGACTGCCAAATTCGACGTAAAGCAAAACTATAATTAATACAGTTAATGATAAAGAAAGATGAAGAGAAAAAAAAAGTCAAAGTATAAGAGACATTTTTTTTTGTCTTCACAATACAATTATCAGTGGTGTCATGTTGACCCAAATTTTCATGAATTATTACAAGCTGTCATGAAGTCATGACTATATCGTAATTGAGTGCCAAAATCATGTTTAAATAACAGCAGTAGGTTTAAATTCTAAAGCAGATTTAATATTCTGTTGTAGCCTTACAATAAGGCTGAAATATCCAATTTTTTTTTTCTGTCAAATAATTTGTGACAGAGGTATAAAAAATTTTTTAATTAAATCTCTAAAAATACAAGTAACAAGATTTTTATTTATATATTTTATTTTTCATAGATGATTTTTGTTTTCAATTAAATGATATTCTAGAATAATTTTATTGTTTTTTTTTTTTTAGAGAGATTTGCTGATGAAAAGCATGTTTTAAAGTCACTACTTTTAACCCCTGGTCTTCCGGACAGAGAAGACGATTTTTAGAAGGAAAAAAAATTATCAGCATGGAATAACCCAGTGAAAAACATTGGATATTCAATGAAAGAGCGAAAGTGCTACAATCAAATTCATAAGTGAAATATTGCGCACAAAAATACAAATAAATCAAGATTGATCCAATGTGTATCACTAGTATACTCCGCGAGATGTTATTGTATACTATTAATTGAGAGATATCTTAGTGATAATTGATAATGATAAATGTTTAGATAAATACTAGATTTTACCAAACACTTTTTCTTGAAAACCGTATTTCGCACGATTCCGCAACAAAAAATAACAAATAAATAAAATAACAATAATAAATAAGTTTAATTGTTGTATGTAGCTGAATCATTTTGATCGAGTATCACGCTACAATACCACTTGATTATTCTTAACATCGTTACCAAAACAATTAAAAAAAAAGTAAATAAAATAACAATAATTATAAATTGTATTCGTGATGTACGCACGTTTAAGCAGTGTAACTAATAGACACAAAACTCCAGTATTAATCCTAAACGTACAATTATGCATATAATATTTTATTTCCAACTGTTGAACAAAAATTACAATTTTCTATGTATTGAGTTTATGAAATTGTAAAATCTGTGCACAAACTTCCACCTGTTATTTCAGTATTCTTCGTTATAGTTTTACTCTAGTTTCACGCACTGGGGGAAAAAAATGTTCTATCAGAAGAAAAAAATTTTTTCATGTAAAAATATCAAAATTTGAATTTTTTTTTTATTTTAACAACCATTTAACCGAATTTTTTTAATTAAAAACAATTGTTTATTATCTCGGTTCAATGAAAAAATTTATAGTCATCATAAAAATTAAAAAAAAAATTAATTTTAGAAATTTGTGGTGGAGATGTAAAAATTTGAGGTGCTTTGCATTTTTTTCCCTCTTCTCATTTTTCCATATAAATCAATAATTTTGTATCGAACAATATACATAGTGAAACTAATGATCATCGATAGTAACAAAAAAAAATGAACCAAAGTATATCGATACATTTCAAAAATGTTTTTACAAAACGATGACCCATCAGATATAAATAAGTGGCTAGTGAATGTTCATTTTTTAATTTTAACATGTTAATTTTATATTAATATAATTTTTACTCTGCTATTGAATAATTAAAACTGTGAATTTACACGTGTCTTCAATTTCCATGGCTGTATTTCTCGATAGATAAACCAGTGAATTAACGGAAAAAAACGTATTTAGCAAATGAACCCCTAAAAAGCCATGTAAAATAATTTCTGCTACAAGCAATGAACTAATAACAACAATGTAATTGATATTATTAGACCAAATTGTCTAATTAACGATAATATATTAAAAGCCATTGATAAAATGTGCCACAAGAACCAATATTCGAAATTTTTTGCTTCTAGTCTATCTGTATCAACTAAAATGAAAATTCGAAAAAATACCCTCTAATACTGTACAGTTTCTCTAATTGTTTAAAGTAATATATCGTTATTTAAGTTTGTTGATTAATGCAAAAATATAATATATCTGTTTCAAATACTTTTTTTCGTGGTGGCTATAACAAAGATCTGCTAAAAAAATATATAATACAATTAATTTTAACTGACTAAATGGATTCATTTTTTTTTTTTTACCATCTCATATTTGTATCTTGAAACAATACTTTTTCACTCTAAATGTGAATTTTTATTTAGTTAATAATATTCCAGGCTATATGCTTCCATGATATTTGATTTGCTAAATTTTTTGTAAACTCTGTGTAAACAAAATATTCAAATATATATTCCGTTATTTTTAATGTAATTCAAATTTTCTTTAACCAAGTAATAAACAATTACTATATATACATCCACAAACGCTTGGAGCTGGACCAACGAGGCGGAAATCCTCAAAAGATACATTTTTATTGTTTAAATTGATTAATTTTTCAAGTATATTAATATTTGTCTGTATATTTTTTAGCTCATCAATGCCTGATTTTAGCGAGAGGTATCCATAATATCGTGACATGATCCTGCAGATGACTTTGGAGAGGATTGCGGAAATATAAAAGTCCACCCTCAAATCGTTAGCCGTATTTTGGTGCTGAGATTTACTAGGCAAGCCCGGAAACTGCAGTGCCCTTCACGAATCTTCTGAAACAAATTACTCAACCGCATTTCGGATTATTATAAGGGGTATACTTTTTATTCTTTTAAGTACGTGCTTCCTGAATAATTTATATTCCACTTTAGATCAGACTTCTTATATGAGCCGGCTTACTCGAAAACACAGTTAACAGTTTTGGCGTCATGTACCGTGATTCTAGAAGCGGGCCATCGTTTGTAGATACATACCAACATACTCGTTGTGATCTGTGTGCGTGATGGTGCCGTGTGGTGTAGTGAGTGTCATCTTAAGTCCGCTGCGATGACTTGTTGTCAACTGTGTTGACATACGTACCGTAAGATTTCAAAAAATCGTATCAAAAACTGATTTATATACTTAAATTATTTCATTTTTCATTACAGTGTACACTCAGATGCTCATGGCTAGAGCCTAAAACCAGATCACAGCCTTCGCATAACCTAAAAAGCCACATCAACACCTGTATATACTCCCTCCGAAAATGCGAAAATACTACCAAGCTGTCTTGGCCCTAACTGCAGCCGTGAGTTTGCTCGCACTCCTCGTGTATCGTCACGAGTACAACCGACTACAGCTCGTGCTACAGGTACTCAATTACTTTGGCTCACCCCAAAAGGTCAATTCAACCTGTCCCAGCCTAATTCTGCCTGCTGCCGATGAGCCGAACTTTGCCACAGTACTGTCATCCTGGCAGAGGCTGTCAGACGACCTTTACGTCTACTCGGCCTACATCAACACACAGGGAGAGTTGCAGGCCATTGCTTTCGGCGCAGGTGCTCTTAAACTCTCCTGCAGTGTCTTTTTGGACGACAGCATCCATCCGTTACCGGGAAAATTTGCTTATTTGTCAATGAACGACACTAACTCTTCAATCTCCGGTAAAAAATACTCTGGATACTTGTTGACATGTCGCTATCCAAAAACCGACAGTCAAATTGTCGCTGCGAGTTTCTTCGAGGAAAAATCCACCAACCAGCCTTCAATTCTGCAGGTTTCACCGCTGTCTATTCACGCTAACCGCACTGGCAACGTGATTTGCGTTGCTCCAACGCGATCACTCCGTCGACGGGATATGATTAGCTTCCTCGCCTTTCACGACCACCTTGGCTGGGATAATTTTGTTATTTACGATGCTGGAGTCTCGCCAGTGTTTAATAGTGCACTGCAGCGAATGGCGCGGGTTTCTAGCACACAGTGGAACTTCAGCTACGCCACAATCCCGTGGAACTTTCCGTTTAACGTGCCAGAGCGAGTGGTAAGCCGCCTCGTCGAGGCGGACTGTCTCTATCGGACGTATGGCCGCGCAACTCTGGCCACCACCCTCGCCTGGGACGAGTATATCAACCTGAAGTATCACAATTCCGTGGAGGATGTTTTTGCCGACTTTCAGAAAGTCAGTAACAAGGATGTGAGCAAGTTACGCCTGAGAATTCGCGTGTTGTGCGTGGACGAAGCCGAGGGAGAGCTGCTCACATCAACACCAGTGATTTTACGGACAACCCGCGGACTCAGGGCAATTATTATGAATGAATCTCGATTTATTCACAAATTAGACGGCATTTTAAATGCTGCAACCGTGGCGGAGCAGATTGTGGATGATGTTATGGGGATTTATCGGTATCGTGTGTGCGAAGTTGAGGATAGAAGAGAAATTATTGATGGTGGAGTTTTGAGATTTGCCGATGTGATGCCTAATGCACAAATTTTTCAGCAGTACATTGTTGGCCGATTGTTTGGCGATTGAAAGTAGGGATTTAATGCCCATTTTCTAGTTTTGTATATATGGCTTTCTTATTAAAAAAAAACAGTGTTACTGTTTGTAGTACAAAGATTTTTATTTACCGAGCACAAGATTGTGGTGGAAAAAATGCTAAAGCTGAATACACTGTTTTTACTTCAGTCGTTGCATGAGCGCCGAATTCTTCAGACCGGCTCCATCGATAGTCGCAGTATCGTCTGCGAGCTCTTTTGACGGGTAAGACGTCATGAGAACAAACTCCTGGTTTGCGTATTGCGGACGCAGTGTCCGGATGAATCTTCGAATATCTCCGACCGTGTGCGAGAGGTTGAATTGCTCGCGAATGCTCTGTCCGTCTGCCAAACGGATTTGGATCGTTGTCACGGGGCTGTTTGGATCCAAGCTCAGTTCGCTGCGTGCTTGGGACTCATTTGCTGCCTGGTCTGCCGGGTCGCTTGGGACTGTCATGCCCACAGTTGCAGGAGACGGACTGAGAGAAAACAATTGTTTTTATTAGTGTTACACACTGACGACGGATTTAATATTTTGATTGTGAGTGTGTTATTCTAAAAAATATCCGAAGATTCCGGTTTAATGGTTAATAAAATTGTTTAATATAAAAAAAAAACGGAAAATTATTGAAACAAAAAATGATTAAACCATAGAGCACACCTGTAGTTTATGCATAGCGGTAGTTTTCATAAAATAAGCTTCGCATAAGGAGCTTGCAAAATTCATAAAAATAGTTTAACAGTTTAATTTTCAAAAGCTTGACCATTTACCTTCCCAATTTATGCCCTCGCCCGCCAAAGGCTTTGACTTTAGGCTTAGAAGGCACGTACTCCTCAAATCGATGATCCTCCATGTCCAGGCGAACTTCAGCTTCTTGCACCTCCTGGCGCAATTCCATTGGAATCTCTGAGCGCTTGATGGCCTCCATAAACTCGCGATTCTGAGGGTCGCTGTACGAGCGAAGCTCGCGATCATTAATTGTAAACCCATCGCGCCAGAGCTTGAGTGTGATTAGTCCGGTGTTGGATGCCTGGCTGGATTGTGCCGCTCCTTCGGCCGGAATAACTGAATAAAATTTAGATATTACTATAAAATACCAGGGCGATTATGGGGTGGTTTTTTTACCCTCAGTGTCGTTGCTGGTTTGGCCGAGTTTGTAGCCGGTGCCTCCGAATGTGCAGGGCCTCTGCTGCGGCTGCGATCGCTCGTCCATGGGGATCGATTGCTCTTGGCATGTCTTGAACATGTCGTTGAGGATGTCATGCTTCTTTTTGCTCGGCCCCAACACCTGCTGACCACTGTGAGTCGATCCACCGGCATAGAAAGCTTGGCCCTCCTCGTCTGAACTGCTTTCCTGGTTCTGCAGCGAGGCCAGTGTGCCAAATCGAGGGTTAGGCTTTGATTTCGGCTTTTTTGGCTTTGGATCCATCTTGATCACAGACTCTGACACTTCGGGATTGCTGACCTCTTCCTGAACGGTGGGAATCTCCTCCGGAATATTTTCTGGCGCTTCGTCTGTTGATTCTACCTCGTAGAAAGTTTCCAGTGCGACCTTTTAGAGAAAAACACAGAAATTTTTACAAGTGTAAATAGGATGTGAATGAAAATCAAGTAATTTTTGAGTATTGGCGATTGTTTCGAGAGTGAGAGTGAGTTACAGAATGTTTGTAAATGTGCTGTCTCACCTCTAACCTGCCCGTTGACGAGAGGAGGTAAAATTCAGCTCTCTCTCGAGTCACGCCAGTTATGCCGACAAATTGGGTAATTAAATCTTCCATTGTTTTGTTAATAAATAATCTCTACTAAATTTAGACAATCACCTTGCTTATCGTGTAGTAAGTTTAACAAACGAATTTTTTTTTCCTGATAGAGAAAAAATTGTAATACGCACAAAAAACTAACCTCAATCACAATTGTATTCCGAATATGTGACAGATGTGGCGCCACTGGATACACATGCACGCGCGGGATTTATTTTCAAATGCCTATAAATCAATAGGCTAAATTTTCGCCCTGGTTGTTTGATGGGCAAGTAAAAAACAAATTTGTTTTATTTTGATCAATTTACCGAGCTCCACCGACGGATGAAGACGAAAATCAAGGCAGAAATGCCGTTCGATTTTTCGGCGCCATTGCGATGACCCATCAGACCCCATGCAGTGCAGCCTGCTTCGCAAAAGTTATTTTTCAACATTATTTATCAAGATATCTACATTAATAATAAAGTTATGATAGTATTCAAGTCGATAAATTTATGCTTCTTGATACACGAATAATCGCTTTACCATTAAAAAATGCACTACTATAATAGGCACTATTTATAATGTTTTCAAGTACTTATAGTTAAGTAGCATGTCTAATAATCATGATAATTAGTAAACAATTAAACTGCTATATTACTATAATAGGCACTATTTATAATGTTTTCAAGTACTTATAGTTAAGTAGCATGTCTAATAATCATGATAATTAGTAAACAATTAAACTGCTATAGTATATATTGAGCAGAAAAAGGTGGTTATAAAGTAGCAACTGTTAGACTTCAATTCAACATTGTACGAAAAATTATTCCGGATATCCAACTAATCCAGCGAGTATATATATATAT
>MVJL01003132.1:0-21045 GCA_002156465.1 Macrocentrus cingulum | reverse complement strand
TTTTTGTTTTTTTTTTTTTTTTTTTGTGATTTTTTCGATTTTTCAACGATAACTTATTAAATTTACAAAATATCAAAAAATATTATTCTTGTTAAATTGTCCAGAATTTAATTTTCAACAAAAAATATCAATCGAAATTATCAATTTTCGTCGAATTTTCAATCATAAAACAATATAAATAATCGAAAATCTTAATACATAAATTTCAAAAATTTTTTAGTTCATTGAAAATCTTCAAAAAAAAAATGTCATTAATCTTTTCAAATAAATTGTTTTTCTATACTCACATTAGGCCTATTTCATTTTTAATCTGCAATATCGTAAATATAATATTTTTCGATGATAATCCACAGTTGCAATGATGGATCGCACGTCCTTCGGCACAATTCAACTGCAATATCGTTGCAGAGGACGATTCCCAGCGGCGCGCGGTGTGTCATTATCGACCTATCAAATTGCTCAGCGATAGCGCACACATTCACATCTGCAAAAAAAAAATAATAAAAATAATAAATAAAGCCAAAAACGAAAAAGGTCTTTCACAAGTACAGATGATAATAAAATAAACGATCGGCACCTGAGCACTCAAACGAAGGGAAAAAAAGGATTGAGCGGACATTTGACCGGATGTTATTGGCAGCCGAGGAGAACCATAAGTCGCGATGATGGATAACTGACAAGAACGCATTCTGGCCGGTAGTTATCGTAAGTAATGGCTTCATACTGGTCTAGAAAATCAGCAGACGCCTAAAACCTCCATCTCAAAATGTTCAATGGTGCCATTGATCAACGCTGCACTCGCTTCGGCAATTTAATGCTTTATATAAGATTTTTTGCAATAACCAGCTAAAAAAATCGCTTATTAAATTTTTTATGTACAATTAGCAATAAATAATCAAGCTTATAAATTTATCAAAGGATAACTATAACATCCTAATGGATTAAATTAATTAATTATAGTTTTTCAAAACTTTCTTTTTGATAAAATCACAAACACGCTGATAAAGATCAATAAATATTTTTATATACGTTTGTTTTTACATTGAAATTGACAAAAAATTGTACTCGAAACGTACGATTTATTTGACAATTCTATATCAAAAATATTTTTGGAGTGAAAATTTCAAATATATTCCCGGGTTTGTTGTATTATTGTTTTTTTTTTTTTTTGAACAGTTAAAACAATTGATCTCAATAACCGACATAATACTATGGAAAAACGTGTGATAAATTTTTAACAGTCGATAAAGCTATAGTCTCTGTTTTTGAATGACTTATTTGCGTTATTAATTTTACATTCGATCCGATATTTCAAGATTATTTATAATATTTATTGCTATATCATTGTGTAAATTGCGTAATAGAAAAAAAGACAAGAGATATACTAAAAAAAAACACTTCACCTTCTCCGAGTGAGAGGCACAACCGAAGATAGTCGAAGATTGCCGGAACGTGACGCCAAAGATCTGACGATTTCTACGGTTTTACCCCTCATATTTTTTCTGTACACAACGCGCCATAAGAAGTTTCACTTCAAAAAACATTTTTTTCGAAATTTTTCAAGGGGCATTACTTGTATACTTTTCCGATTTTTGCATTGAGCACGGATATGCGAATTGCGTAGTATCATTCCAAACGGAGCCATATCTTTGAGTGTTAATTTTTATGCAGAAACACCCGAAATGCAACCAATTATTTTGGTTTTGATTTTAAATTTTCCCGGGCGGGGTGCGCAGTGTGGCGACACTGCTCCTAGTACGCGCGCCCACCGCAAGAGGCCTCCAGATCGCAGCAACAACGCAGACACTTGTGAGTGAGCCAACTTGGCATGGGACGACGGCCCCCCACTCACTACTCAACTCCTGAGCGCTACGCTATACGTGTGGCCGCTAACCTTATGCCATTTTTATATAAAAACTGTTTTCTACTTTTTCTATTTGGTGTGTTCAATAAATAAGTCGTGTGTGATTATCCTATCTACCTGATTATTCTGCCCGTGGTGATCTATACTCCAAAGCAGAGCTGAAACGGGCGTCATCTGTCGGTCAACTCTCGAGACGTTAAACGGTTCAGACTCCACACTCTCTCCAGACAGGTAGTTGAACAGCTCATGTTGGACAGTGTCAGGAATAAGCGAAAAGCCTTCAGCTTGCGTTATCAATTATTATCTCGGTGAGAATTGGTTTTTTCAATGTTTGGAATACACTTATGCTTTTAGTTTTTTCTAATTTCGTATTTATTGATTTTAAAAAACACGGAAAAACGTAGGATTTGAATGATCGAGGTATCCTTAACCTAACTTATAATCTAACATAACTTTTTCTATAGAAATCATGGATCTTTCAAAAATTTTCTGGTGGAAGAATAAAATCCCTATAGTTTTCATGTTTTATGGGGGAAATGGGCCACTTTTTGACGAGATAACCGAAAAAATTGAGGTAAGTTTATCTATTGTAAGATATCCAACAATTCAGGCCGATTTAGCTATGGCAGCTAATTTGGATTATACTTTCGCATTTTTATTTCTATTATTTTCTCTGTTTAGGCAATGGGTGGCCTAGTGGCGCATAAGGATCTCGGAGCGCGGAAAAATCGAACTCTCAAGTCGATGGTCCATCTCGTTTTTCCTGACGCAGATATTAGCTCTATTAAATATCCCGTTATCCGGCATGATTACATTAATGATTGCTATCGAGCACGACGAGTTTTGGACATCACACCTTATTTGTAAGCACTGATCAATAAGTATGTGAATCTAGTAATTTATAATTTATATTCCGATTTATTTTAGGACCGAAAGAGAGGACAATGAAGAAAATGCTACCGATTTACCTCCTGTGGTACTCTGGAACTATTATAAATCTATTGATTAAGACTATTACGAAAACTACTATTATTTTTACTGTCCACAATAATTCCCGCGTATTTTCAATCTTTTCATCGCCTCCGGCTTTCGGGGGAATTTAAATAAACGATAAAACAATCAGATTTTCACAAAAATCGAATCCACTCCATGGGTTATAGCTTGTAGAAAAAAATTCTACTATTATTTTCAAGTTGTTTTCTTTTAATTTTAATTCGGAAAAAGCCTTACATTCACCTCGTACAGTGTAAACTAAATTCTTTATCTACAAAAAAGTATAAAATCCACCTAATTTGTCAAATATTGCAGTAAAAATAATAAAGTTACTATAAAACTATAAAACCCCGTATCTTTTAACCAAACAAATGAGTCCATTAATAGTGCAACATTATACTTTGATATCGCAATAAAATTGATGATTTTTCATAGAAAAAAACAGAATTCGATTTTATGTACGGCCCATAGGGACTATTTAAATTAGAGTGCGACAAATAGCTGAAACCTAGCTGAAACATCATTGGCAAAGCCGTGCGCGGGTATAGACGACACAGCACTGTGGCGCGCGAAGCCCTCTTTTCCACCACCCTAAATCATTGATTGTTGCATTATCTGTTATTGGCAATGCAATTAAGCGTTTACGTTAAAACATCCAAGCACCCACGAACGCAGTTGGTGACCCTCATCCCCAGCAACTGCAACACGACCAAGTATTGTCCATAAAGGGGTCGACGAGCGCGCGCGAGAGGACAAGCGTGCATAAGCGTTCATAGGATATATCCGCAGGCAACCGCAAGAGTGAGAGAATTGATTTGTTATACACACAGGCTGACTCTCTCGTTGCCCATTGCGCGAATCGGTGGCCCTGCAAAATCCGCGCGAGAGGATTAAACGCGCCGGCCCCCCTGGCCCTATTCTAGTCTCTATCCCATCGCGTGCGTTATATCCCGCGCGTATATGATCAGGTGCAATTACAATCAGGTTAATAATTGTCACGATGTGCAGTGCTAAATGTCGGGGGACACTCGCGCGCGCTTTTGGTCCGAATAGATTTTCAAAGGGCCACATACTCGTGATAACGTCGATTCACTATTATGACTGGCGCTTATAAGCTTCTTATGAACGTACACATATCGAGCACTATCGGGATATAGCCACAGCAACATTGTCACAACACTGGGTATAACTCAGCGCTTATACACAGCAACCTTTCGCAAGCAAGGAAAATTCTCGCCTTAGTTGACACTGTTATTGTGTAATTACAGTCGTTGGAGGATTACAGGGAAATTTTTGAAAGAATTCTCGGGCATAATAGAACGAGAAAATGGCCGTTATGACAATTCACGATCATTCTAATTGTTGCGATGTGTAATAACACCTTGAGGCTAATAAGATGCCTTTTAATTGGCTGTTAATGCCACTGAGACAATTAGCTAGTTATATTCTGATTCAAATATAGTGCATATTGAAGCTGGCTTATCCGATCATCGTGGTGGATTATCATTTGGTGTTTTCTGCGGTCATACTCTTGTTTTTACCCTCCATAATAATTATATCACGTCATTTATGTGAAAAGGGTGTATTGAAAAAGTCTTGGGGCCAATAAATATTTGTTAGTATTATTCATATTATAGAACTTGAGATTGACATAAAACTTTTCTTTGGTTTTTTATTTAATTTTTTTAAAAGCCTCTGTGGATATCTCGTCGTTTTTTCTTAAATTTTTGAGTTATAACTCGATGATTAAGAAAGATAAAGAAAAATTTTATTATAATTAATGATTGGGGATTAAATTTTCTACCAAAAACGTAGAATAGAATTTTCTTGTATGTCCTATAATTTTTGAGAAATTTTGGATTTTTAAAAATTTTTTATTTTACAAAATATCTCAAAAATGAGTGGAAATATTAAAAATTTGTGTTCTATATTTTTTGTAGAAAATTTAATTCCCTATCATTATACTCTGATAAAATTTATCGTTATCTTGCTTAGTTATTGAGTTATTAACAAAAAATTTTTACAAATCATGAAATCTCAAAGGGTTGACGAGAAAAAAATTTTTTCCTACATCAAACATTACAAAACCTCATTAATAAAACATTTTTTATCAAACGTATTTATTCAAATCATAATTTTTTATGTTTCTTATTTTTTGAAAAAATATCGGTTTTTTTTTATTTCAAAATATCTCAAAAAATAAAATAAAGCAAAAATCTATTCTACATTTTTTTCTCGAAAATTAAATTCCCTATTATTTTACCTTTGTAACATTTTCCGGGATTTTACATCTTCACCGAGTTATCGAATTATTAGCAAAAAAAAAATGATACGCCATTTTGGCATTAGTGACGGGAAATATGGAAAAAAAAAATCCAAGCCGCTTGGAGTGGTTCTAACATTTTTACACTGGTGAGTGCAGGGGCATTATGAATATGGAAAAGTAGGTGTATGTATATTGTAATGCTGTTTGCTACCCTTTCGTACCCAATGAGCCACTGGGATTCTTGTCGAGGCTTTTGGCATAAGTCCTTGTTATGATTCAACGGTTAAAGCCGTAGGGCAACATCCGTGACATTGGCGCGTTGCTAATTCCCCTCAGCCATTTGAAATAACCAGGCTGCTTGTGAGATTGTTGAAAGTATGCACAGCGCATAGTATTTAATATTTTGATGGAGTGTCCCAGGACGAAAAAATTCGGGCTTTTTGAATCACTCAAACGTTGCACATCATACTTACGACGATAGTGTGCCAAGGAGAGCTTGGAGACTCCAACTTCCTCAGGTTGTCGCACCAGAATTTTTCCAAGTTCTTCATGAAGAACTTGGAAAATTTTCGACCGAGCTAAAGGGACTTGGAAAATTTCTGGCTGAGCTGCTACCGGGACGGATTTAGAATAAATGCCTCAAACCACGCAATATTTCTATTAAACTTTAAATTTATAAATAATATAATTACGTATAATAAAAGTTACATTCAATACATTTACTTGATCTAAATAATTATTTCGTTTTTCTAATTATGCTCAACGAATCGCATTTATCGCAAGATAATTATCAAGATTATTTTCGTTCATAAATATAAAAAATGAAAATAATAATAAGTTGGCACGTTTATCAATATAAATAAAATCATAGAGAAAGTCCATTTACAATTGTAATTACTCAGTTGAAATGTAAAATAACAAAATGTAATAATTTACAGTTGAAAAAAATTAATTAATCTGTATTACGACAATAATAGTGGATCTAGACTTTAGTCACTCTATTTATTAGAGACTGCAGTCTCAATGATGAATTGTCTCTATGTATGAGAGACGATCCGCGCGAGACATCGTAATGTAGACAAGAGACTCTAAGCAAGAGCCTACAGTCGTCAGATTTTAAACATGATGAATTGTCTCTATGTATGAGAGACGATCCGCGCGAGACATCGTAATGTAGACAAGAGACTCTAAGCAAGAGCCTACAGTCGTCAGATTTTAAACAGTCTCGCTCAGTACCCAATAGAAAGCCCGTTTAGTGGACGAAAATTTCAGTTACTTGAGTCATTCAATATTAGTCTATAAAAGCCCAAATTTTTTCGTCCTGATACAAGTTAGACAAATTTTAATAAGAACCTTTTTCGTAGATAATAAAATTATCTACAAAAAAGGTATCTTAAGAAAAACTCTCATCTTCAGTAGTTTAGAAGATATTTCAACAATTTTAGATTGAGAAACGCGATTTATGTTCAAACTATTAGTTTTTCATCAAGCTAATTATATTTTGATGACAAAAAAAAAATTTTTCTATCAAAAATCACTGATAACAAGGAGAAGGATATTAAACAAAAAATATTCTAGCATGAAAAAAAATTTTTTTTAAACAATATTTCAGCCTCTCGCGGGACGTAGACATTAAAGGCGCTTAAGAGAGAATTCAGCAAGCTTTCGGATTCCTCCTGTCGTCCTACGGGGAATTTACTTATTCAAGTGTGTATGCAAAGGTATAGTATATTGCCGGCTCTTTCGCATTGCACATTGTACAGGCCATATAATGCATATACCTAGCTATACGCGACTTCTACAGCCGTGTCGAGTTGGGCTGGGTATTTACAAGCAAGAGCCGCGTGTTTTCTGCGCTTAAATTTTACCTAAATAACTACTCGTGACCACGGTGCTTAGCGCCAAAATGAACGGCCACTATTAATGATTAAAAAAAAAAAGAAAACAGTACGAATGGCAAAGGGGGGATACTGCATACTCCCTCTCGTTGTCTCTGTGTGTACACATATGCGCGCAGTTTCCAGTCGAAAGGACAAACGAAAAGCGACTGCAAAACAAAAAGTCGAAATATGAGAGCAGTTAATAACACTTTGTGGGAAATAATACTACGAGAAAGGCCGCTTACTGTGACAAATAACTCGTTCTTTCTTTTTATAGCCTCGTCACTGTATCATTGTAACCGCACATCAAGTGTTCACTCAGTGTAATTCAACGTCTAATCAATTTTTTTTTAACGTCATTTTTATCGGTTAATGAAAAAAATCGATTGTATGATTTTTTTAAAAAATGCATTATTCTGTTTTTCAAACATTTTCTGAAATAAATTTGTTTAAAAATGTGTATTTTGAAGGTGGATATTAAACGATTGGATGAGAAAAATCGTTATTTAACAAAAATTGAGTTGGTGAAAAAAAATATTTTATTTTATTATTTTAAGAGTTTGAATGTTTTTAATAAATATTTCAAGTTAAAACTTTTAATTAATAATTTTTTTAAAAGATTTTTGATGAATTTTGAGGGGTAAAATATGTTTTTATTATGATTTTATGTTGTAAGAGGTTTAGAAATTAAAATAAATCAAAAAATAACATTTTAGCTCGTGGAAAAAATGTGTTTTGAGGATTAAAATATCCGAGAAGATAAATAAAAAAATTTATTTAACAGTGGTTTTATGTAAAATGAATTTTTAAACCTAAAAAAGCATTTATCAAAAAAAATTGTACGGTTTTAACTTAAAATATCTTGAAAACTAAAAATTAACATTTTTATCATCAAATCTTTTTTATAGAAAATTTAATTAGCTACAAAAAAGGTTCTGAGCAAAATTCCGCTAACTTGTCTTTTTATCAAGATATTTGCAAATAAAATATTTGTTATTTATAAAAATCACTTAATTGATATAATTTTAACTTTAATTTTAATTATTATTAATTTTAAATTGTTTTTTTTTTTGATAAAATGGCTGAACATGAGGATTGAAAATTGATTGAATGACTCAAACTTCTTTTTCACTAGTTTTGGCAGGTCAAATATATCGTTGATAAATCATTGAAATTAAAATAAATTCAATCCATCAATTTAGAACCAACTAATCCAATCAAAACTACTTTTAATCATCATCAACGATCCATTAATAACTAATTAAAATTTTTTTCCAATGACTAATTTTACTTTCCGATATGTTAAAACAAAATCCACTAAAATATCCGAAATATTGACAACACTTTACTCCCTATTATCTCGCTGAGAATACAATTAAAATAAAATTTGTTAAGAACCTTTTTTGTAGTTAAGAAAATTCTCTACAAAAAAGGTTTCATAGAAAAAATTTCTATCTTTAATAGTTGCGAAGATATAATAATTTTAAACTGCAAGATAACTTTTCCATATGTTTTTCGTGGTTCGAAAAAGTTATAAATATTTGATTTGATAATATCTTGATAAGAATGCAATTTGGACAAATTTTGCTAAGAACCTTTTTTGTAGATAATAAAATTTTCTAGAAAAAAGGTTTCTTGAAAAAAATTCATATCTTCAGTAGTTTAAAAGATATTTCGATTTAAAAAAGCAATTTGACATTAAACACGCGATATTATTCATCTTAAGATATTTAATTATTACTATTTTTTTTCAGAAAGCACCTCTGGGGGTGTGAGGCTCATGTGCAATTGCGGCACATTCCCAGAGCCACAAGTTTCATCCTAAAACACATGTACATGAGAATATATGATAACGATACTTGTTATCTGGGGATGCTTTTGCAGAGACATCAGGGTTTCACTGCCCTATCTCAACGCCCGGTTCATTTCGTAGGCAAGCATTAAGTGCAGCGTCGGAAGTATATGGCGGACGGTGTGTGGGGCCTGAGGGACGGTGTCCTGCTGCGTAATGCACGACGGCCTCTTCTCGAGTCGCGACGAGCCCTCGCTCCCCTTATACACCCCCACACAATATATTTCCTGAGCATGTAGGCCAGCCTGCACGTTCCGGCATTGTCGTTGGGTCCCTGCTGCCGATACTTGCAGATTTAATGCACCATCGTAACATGATAGTGTCCGCTCGCCCACCCGAAACCCGCACTCTGCCACCCTGGCAAGTTTGCAACTTGTAATTATTATCCGAGCGCTTACACGACCCTCCCCCGTAGGCTGCCACCAATCTCGGTAGCTCAGCGATTCACTTTTTTCTCCATTGCATGGATAAAAACTTTGTTTATTGCATAAAATCAACGAAAAAAATTAATAAATCGAGTTTTTTTCAAGATTTTTTCAGTTTTTTAACGAAAACTCGGTAACCAATTGAAATAGCAAAATATATCAAGAGAAATAAATAATAGAGAATTAAATTTTCTTTAAAAAATATAGAATACATTTTTTGAAAATTTTGCTTCGTTTTGGTGATATTTGAAAAATAAAAATTTTTTAAAATCCGTAATATTTCGAAAATAAAGAAAGATACAAAAAAAATTTATTCAATATTTTTTATAGGAAATTTAATTCTCTATAATTTAACTTGAGTAATATTTTTCGTTATTTTGTTTATTTATCGAGTTATCGATAAAAAACTGAAATAAAAAAATTTTTATGAATAAAAAAAATTTTTTTTACCAATTAAAAAATGGAAATGTAATTTTTTTTATTGATGATGATTATGGTGATAGTTGTTTTTTCGATGGAATGAAAAAAAATTTTTTTCTTATTTAGATTTGAGATGATATTTTTTTTTTGGGTCACTTTTGGAGCGAGAATCAACAAACAGTTTGCCTAATCGCTCTGCCAGTGACAGCGATTATAAATGGAAGCCACTCATTGGCCTATACGATTTATAAAGCCCCGTGTGCGCGATATATGCACACGAATGCTCGCACGTGGTGGGAGAACCATCGACATTACATTCCACGTTAACCAAATTATGATTTAAGCTCCGGCATTATTGTCGACACGTCGCGATTTCGTGCTCATTCAAGGCTCGCCATATATGAATGATCGTGAAATTGCTCAGGATAATTTTTTAATTGACTTATTTATGACGTGACATCATTTTTATTTATATATGCGACGTCGATGAGCTTGCAGACAAGAAGTGTGTATAATTTTTATTGTGGTATTTTCTGAGTAGAAAATTTGAAATTCCTGTTTGGTTATTGAAATTCGTTTAAATCTCTGTGTATAATAAGGTGAAATAATTATCTTTTAATTAAGGACTCAGAAGAGTGTGTTGAAAAATTTTTTTGAAAAAAAAAATCATAATTATACTCTTAAAAAATTATTTTTTTATGATTTCCAGATTTTTTTTGAATATAAAATCAATTTTTAAACATTAATATTCAAAATTAATTCATATGAATTTTTATTTTGAGAATGTTAAGCAGAAAAAACATTAATAATGTTTTTTTTTTGTAAATTTTAAATCGATTTTCTAAAGTTTTTGACAAATTTTTAGGACTAATAAAAAAGATTCAGTTTTGAATATTTTAAAAAATCGTTATTCGAATCATTTCTGTAGTTATTAAAACATCTTATGAATTTTTTTCCGAAAGAATATTGATTTTGGAATGTTTTATTTAGATAAAAAAAAATTTAATCAATTTTTTAAAATCTTCGAAAATTGATTTCAATCGATGAAAAATTGATAATCATAGAAATTCCACTTTTTGAATTATTAAAAACACTCTGAAATTTTTTTTCCATAAAGATATATTGATTTTTAAGTCATTTTTTAATCTGAAAATTTCTTATTACATTTGAATATCTTTTGATCAATACTCTAAACTTATATACAAAAATTTCTAATCATAAAAAAATCCGCTTTTTGAATTTTTAAAATTCTTCAAAAATTTTTTTTCTCAAAAAGATTTTCATTTTTGAATATTTTCTTTAATCTAAAAATTTATAATCAACTTTTTAACGATCAAAATAAATGGTTTCGATCAATAAAAAAATTTATCGCAATTATTCCACTTTTGAACACTTTTACAACGCAAATTCAAATTTTTTTTTTTTTCCAAAAAGATATCAATTTTGTCTTAAAAATTTTAAATCGGGTTTTTTTCAATTACTTGTCCAATGATTCAAACTGATAATGAATTCATAATCGTAAAAATCTGATTTAAAAAATTTTGAAAATTCTTTGAAATTTGTTTTCCAAAAAAATGACAATTTTCAAATATTTTCCTTAATTTTTAATCAACTAATCCAATGACTAAGGTAAATGATTTTAATCAATGAAAGATTTATAATAACAATTATTTCACTATTTGACGTTATAAACCTGTTAAAAAAATCTTTTTGTAATAAAAATATCGATTTTTCATTCAGTTTTTCGAAGAAAAAAAATTTTTAATCAATTCTTTAAATCCCTTGGCTAATGGTTTGAACCGATAAAAAAATTTACAATCATAAATATTCTACATTTCACAGTTCAAAACCCTAAAAAAAAATTTTAAAAAAATTCTCCAACGAAATATATCAATTTCAAAGTCGAATTCCACCAGCGCCCAGTAAAAAGTATATAGTCCAGCAAGCGAGAAAAACGCCGATACAACCCTTATCCTCGTTTAAAATTACAAAAGCGTGTAAATTCCTCGCGTAAAATCTTGGCGACAGTCGTTGCGCAGAATCACAAACACACTGCGAGGGGTAGCACGGCAATAAAAGTGATGTACGAGTCTACAGCAGCAGCGGCTGTAGTCGAAGACGGCAAAGTCACTCGTCAGGTTTACGTCCGGACGGTAGATCATCAAGACGACAGACTTCATAGCGGCAAGCGGCCATTTCCCGCGTCGCAAATAACGACGCTTCTTTCCGCCCACAGTAGACCTTGCAGATATTTTCCCAGCACAATATGCGCGCACTGCACACGCCATTAGAAGCAATAATTGCTCAGTACCTCGGAGGATCCATCGGAGGGTGGGCTCTCGCAGCGTAATTAGTGAAAGTAGACTATGAAGAGGAAAAAAAGAGCGGGGAGAAGAGCGTGGAAAAAGGGGTGTCTGCAGAAGGGTAGCCATAAAAGTTTATGCTCTCCATATGTTGTAATATAGTCCATAGCAAGCGGCAGGCACGCGGGGATCGGTAAAATATGCGAGCAATAAGTATAGATTGTTATTAACACGGGGCGCGGTGTCCGCCGCGTTTCTGAATCCATTACCTCCGCATGGCGGCTGAAATACCGGCCGATATATCCGGCCTCTGTGTACATCGCACACCGATGTACAATGCTGAGAGAGAGAGGCACAGTGTATGAATGGATTAGCAGGTAACGGTAGTGGGGTTGCGGTTGAAATTATGATCGGATTTCATGTATGTTGCTGGCATATATGCTCCAATAACATACTCATAGTTCAAAGTATTGCTTACCACTCATTCCTCTCATATTTTCTTCATCTTACAAGAAAAATTCAATACCAGGATTGGGACATTAAACGCAAACTTTTTTAAGCCAGCAATTGAAAACTGTTGGTATTGGTCCGCATTGGCTTATAAAATTTATCTACTTTATCAGTATTCGTTTTGGACCACTTGTCGGAACGTTGTAATTTTTTTTTGACACAATTTGGACATTAAAAACGCATTTTTTCGAAGTGAGCAATCGAAAATTGTTGGTTTTAGTCTGCTTTTGTTTAAAAAATACACTTAGACCGTTGGTATTTAGTTTGGGCCACGGATTGGAACATGAAAAAATTTTTTATACACATTTGGGACACCAGAACCAAATTTTTTCAATCCAGTCACTTAAAATCGTTGATGTTGGTTCACATTAACTCATTAAATTCATCTAAACTACTAGTATTTCTTTTGGGCCACTGGTTGGACCGTTAAAAAATTTTTTTGACACAATTGGTCCAATAGATACACATTTTTTCAAGCCAGCTATCGAAAATTGATGATATTAGTCTGCATTTGCTTAAAAAATACACTTAGACCGCCAGTATTTAGTTTGGGCCACCGATTGGGACATGAAATAAATTTTTTATACACATTTGAGACACCAGAAGATTTTTTCAATCCAGTAACCTAAAATTGTTGATATTGGTTCACATTGACTCATGAAATTCATTTAAACTACCGGTATTTGTATTGGACCACCAATTGGAACGTTAAAGAAATTCTATAACACACTTGGTCCATTACAAACACATTTTCCCAAAACAGAAATCGAAAATTGATGGTATTTGTCTGCATTTGCTTAAGGAATTCACTTAGACCGCTCTGGACCATCTATTGGGTCGATAAAAGATCTTTATGACGCGATTGAGGCATCGGAACTACATTTTTGGAAGACAATAATAAAATAATATTCATATTGGTCAACATATTGACCACTAGTATTGTTATTGGACCACTTATGACGACAATGAAAATTCTTTTTTTATGATCAGAACACGATTAAAACTCTAATATACATTTTCCGAAGTCAATAATAATGAACTTTTGGTATTGGTCCACATCTTGACCCACGAAATTTACTTTTAGTTTACTAATATTTTAGTGGACCACCTATCGGGACGATAAACGACCTGTTTGAATTTCAAAATCACATTAAAAGAATTTCTAAGGTATTTTTTAATTATCAATATATTTTCATTTATCCCAAAGATGCAAGTTTTTTGGTCCAAAAGTTGTTATTTGTTGGTATTGGTCCATGACATTCATTTTTAAATCGTAACACTTCACTAATATTTTTATTGAGTGAATTCTCGGGATAATAAATGAATTTCATGGTTGATTTATCTGTATTACAAAATATTTTCATGTAGTACCGGTATTGGGACAGCAGCGAAGTACAATTTCGGGTTATTTTGTTATGTCAATGTTGATATAATGCAATTATTTTTCAATTGGGACAATTTGGGACATTTGGTCCGGACCAATATTTATAAAAATGTAATCCACAATGTCCCATTTATTATTTGATTGAAGATTGGTGGTAATAGGGATACTTTTTTTTTTCTTGATATTTGTGAGAGAGTCTTTTTTTCAGTTGTGATGAGACAGTCAGAAGAAATGGCATGGCGGTGTTGCAAATAATTGTAATTAAGGTAGGGTTGGGCAATGAAGACTAACATTCTCGTCGCTTCAAGAGGCTAACCAGAACTAATGCTACCTCGGATCAATCTACCTCTTGGTGAGATGTATTGCCTACTCTCGCCCCAAGCCACTTCCAATCGCTCCACGTGACTAGATCCACTCTTTTATTCCCGATCATCACCTCTTTTTCATTCCCTTTTACACCTCAACTTTTTTACTTTAAAGTATTTATTTTTTTGGCTCCACGGATTTATCAGAGAACTTTTTGGCCCGGCTGATTGACTAGATTATTTTTTAAAAAATTGTTTTTCATCCGAAAAATATAAAAACACAAAATTTAAATCAAAAAAAATAACAAAATTAATAAATTTCCGTGTCGTTTTTTTTTTTTGGATATAATTAATTTGTAATGAAGCATATTTTATCGGGTACTGGATCGGTATTTGGAAATTTGGAGTACTTATTTTTGAGATAATTTTTTATTTACAAAAAATCACAATTTTAATCAACGTTTTAATACTTAATTTTGTAATTAAAATATAATCTTACGTTCTTTAATAAGAAAATAATTTTAGAAAAATGTATTTTCATAGAAAAGTGTCTTAATTTTCTGAAAAAAATTATTAAAATCTTCATCGATTGCCAGAAAATCATGAAAACCGAGTTTAAAGTCAATCAATAATTTTTTTCTCATAACATTTCTTCTTTTTTTCGTAAAAAAAAGGAATAAATAAATAATTTCTCGGTTAATCATCTATTTTCAATTGCAAGAATAGTTTTTCTAAAATAATTTCATTTCCAGAATACTTTTAAAATATAAAATCCCAAAATTTAAACCAAGAAAATGAATCACTGTTTTTCGAGACGAAATTAATTTTCAATAAATTTATTTCTATTTGGTCTTGAATCGGTATTTGACATTTTAAGTACTTGAAATCAATAATTAATACTAAAAACTGATTCAATAAATGAAAAAAAAATTCAATTCATAAAAAACCAAATTTTTAATTCACATCTTGAGGCATTGTTTTATAACCGACAAATAATCTTACAATATTTATAAAAAAAATAATTCTGAAAATATGGTTTTTTATAGAAAAAAGTCTCAATTTTCAGATAAAAATTATGATATTTTTCTGCAATCGTGAGAAAATAGAGAAAAATGGATTTAAAGTCATTTAAAAAATTTATCTTCTGACTTTTATTTTTTTCCCGTTAAAAAAAAACTGTTATTTTTTACTGAGTTAAAAAGTTTAAGATAAAAAAAGTAGAATTAATTTATAAAAAACGAGTTGGCCTGTCAGCGTATAGCTTGAAGCTGAAAACGGCGTGTCGGATGAGACGGAGTTAACTCCGTTGATTTAGCCAGCGGTGGCACGGGCGCTCAGACACGTAGCACCAGATTTAGTGAGACGTCGTGACGCCGCGACGGATACATAGATATCTTCCAAGAGCGTACACCCGAGCTCAGTCCAGGCTGTCTCTTTCTCTCGGTGCGCGCGCGAGCGTTCTCCACAAAACGGGAAGTAGCCCGCGTACATAAATTAGGAGCACGACATCTCGAGGACGACAAATGAGAAAGAGAGAAACGAGATGGACTAGAAGCACGAGTAAACACGCAAACAGAACGCTTGAGAGACAGCGTGCTCCGCCAGTGTCTCGTAATCGTAATATAATGCAGACTGTTTTCCCCCATAAATCCAACGGCAAAATGCGCCCAAAACACACTCTGTTCGCAGAAACAAATCAATATGGTGACTGATACCCTGAAAAACCCATTTTAAAAGCACAATTTTAAAGAAAATGTCAAAAAAAAATTTTTTCTAATTCATTTCCATCCCATAAATTTCATTTTTATGCGTGTATCTATTTGTCCTAAATGTTAAAAAATCAAAAAACATGATTGAAGAATGTAAAAAAAAATGTTTTTATGCAAGAAAATCGATTTTAAATCCATTTTCTCGTTAAATGGATAAAAAAAAAATCGGTTTATTGATCTTAAAACTGCTTGATTTTCTGATTTGACTCTAGGCTGAGACTGTTGCAACAAAAAACAATCATCGTAACTGTCAAAAAATTGTAATTTTTCAGTTGGAAAATTTTTAAATGATTTATTAAAACCATAAAGAACATATCGGATGGATCTACTCAATTTTAACCACGTTCAAAGATCGAAAAATGAGTTGAAAATGTTTTTCAATATTTTTTTTTCGCTTCGAGAAATTAATTTTAATTGTAATTTATCAATTAATCGACTGAAAAATCGTTTTTATCGACTTTTTAAAACTTTTTTAATAGAAACGACCATCGTAACTTTGAGATTTTCGATAAATTCATCTATTTTCTCTTAGAAAAAACCGATTTTGAAAGTTTTTTTTTTTTTTGAAACCAGGGGTAAAAGGGTCAGCTAATCATTTCTATAACAAAAGCAGTTGTCGATTTTAATATTTAAAAATTTTATTTAAACAATCAGGCTAAAAAAAGCTATAAATAATTATTTTAGGGTAGTGATTATGGTCGGAAATTTATAGGGGATGTCTTTCCGAACATTTTTGCCGTATTTTTTGTTTCAAAATGTTAATTAGAGCCGGAGAAATTTAATTTTTAATATTAACAGTTTAAACAAATGACGATTGCGCACAAACTACGCAGACGAACTGGGGTTTTCTTTTTCTTAAAATTATCTATCCTTTTAATTCTAAAAGGCGCAGTAGGTTTAAAAACATTTCGAAAAAAGAAGTAATTTTATAACTAACAATTTAAATAAAAAAATTTTTATATCGTATTGGGTTTTAGAATTTTTTTGTCGATTTGCGGCCATATTGTTTGTAGATAATTTTAAAAAAGACCCCCTTCTCAAGGAGGGTGGTAAAAAAATAAATATTCAAGCGATACTTTTTATACATTAAGTTTTGTATAACATCTGAGATTTTTACACGCGATAACTCACACTGCAACAAACATCGATTTATCAACAGTTAATAAATCAATCTTATAACAATTAAAAAATAATTCTCAGTCTAAAAAATCAAATATTCCGTACTATTATCCCAAGATTTATTGTTAATGAATCGATTTACAATAATTTAACAAATACATATATATGCGTTAAATAAATTGCTCTCTCAGTATATGTCGAAAGAAACCAATGGAAACAATAGTTTGTGATTTTTCGGGTGATTGAGGATGATTTAAAATGTCTAAATGGATGGTTGACTGTGATCCGATGCCATTACACACGATCACCTGTTTATTTCGCGCGCAAAATGCCGAGCACTGCTGGGCGCGGCCGAGGGATCGGCCGCGTATTTATCGCTATCCGAAATACATTCATTTTCATTTCGAACATTACAACGGGGGGTGGACAAGAGACCAAGGGGGGTCGAGAGAAAGAGAGAGGGTAGGCCAGGGTATTACGAAGAGCCAATGATATAGTGACTATTACCGTCACTACATACCGGGCACAGAGTGATGGCGGGTGACTGCGTGCCTCGATAGCGCTAAGCCTCAGGCAGTAAAATACATTGGTCCGGTGGCTGTGATCCGGCCGTATCAATGCTGCCGGCCGTTACGTGTGCCCTCTCCCGCCACCCCGCATATACTTCAATTCTGCCCGCCGATACATATATTTATACACCCCCGTGTCAACTTTTTCTGCCTTTCAATTCACAAGATGCCACTGCATCTTTCGCGCATTTTCGGGAAAAAATCACCCGATTCAACGCAAGAAATCCTGACAGGGAAAATACTCGAGCGTTTGTCAGACATCGAGAATTAATGATCATTGCTCCGCGCGCGCTTTAGATCGAGTTGAATGAATCTCTTGCTGCCTGCCCCCGTTTATCCGTCACTGATGCAATCACCCGTTTACTTTAATGCCAGCTCTCGTCATCAGTTAATAGGTGGTGGAAAAAACGACCTTTTAATTGTCCTTTCTTCATCATCAGAATTTTTTTCAAGCTTGGAATCAAGTTTAGTAGGGATTTTACGTGGGAAAAAAATTTTTTTTTCATCGTTTCCGTGAAAATACCGTTTTTTATTGACCTTTTTTTCATAGTAGAATTATTTTTTAAGGATAAATAATACTTTGAGATCACTTTTTTAGAAATTTTAGACTTAGAAACTTTTAAAAAAAATTGTTTATTATTTTTTCTTAGAAAAAATTGTTTATTATTTTTTTTATGGTTTAAAAAATGTTTTTAATGGGTTACCAATTTTTCCGGCAGAGTTAGAGGTTTTTCAATTGATTTTTCTTGATCGTAAATATTTTTTTGAGCTTTAAAAACCTTGAGATTACATTAAACAAGGTTTCGACGAGAAGAAAAAAATTTTTTCATTATTTTTTCGTGGTTCAATAAAAGAGTATATTATCTTATTCTAATAGGTCATGACTTAGGTGGTAAAAAACTGAATTTTTAGTTGTTCTAACTTTATTCTAAAAATTTTTTTTCGATGTGAAAACATTAGGATCTTTTTAAACAGTGTTTAAACTTGCAGAAAAAATTATCGACTTAATTTTATGTGCAACTGTGGTGATAATATAGTTGTTGATAATATTTTTAAAAAATGTAAATTAATCGTATTCAAAGTCTTGGAGACTTTTTATATTCATAATATGGAGATCTAACGGTGATTTCGTCATAAAAAAATTTTTCATTAACAGTAAGTCTTCTGTAATCCTTCTAACAGCTTTAAAATATCAAATTCTATCATTAGAATTTTTTAAATTAGTAAAATGTCGTTACAAAAAATTCAAATAAATATATTAAAAAACATTAATTTATACAAATAACTTTTTTCTCAATTTTCAACCCCATGTTTTCGATTAAAAAAAAAAAAATTTCCTAAATTGAATTAAAAAATTAATTAAAAGTAATTAATAATCATTTTTTTTTCAAATAAAATTTCAATGTTAAAACTTGTAAAAAAAATTTTTTCTTCATTTTATCACGAAAATTCGATAGATTGTAGTTCCTGGGGTGAATCTACCCTTAAAAATCACGAAATTAGTGACTAAATTTAATTCTACTAATTTTCAAATAATTTACAGTTGATGAAGAAAATTTTTGAGTTTAAAAAAAAATTTGTTTCGACGTCAGAGATGTTTCTAGCAGAGCGCCACAGTCCATCAGAGACATCGAGAGCCTTAATGGCGCTGACAGGCATAATCTGCAGCACCCTCGTACCGACCGCTGTCATAAGTTCTCTGTCGGAGGCATTAACGCAGCAAGCGGACTTGCCAGAGAGCCTCAAAGGGCGCATAGCGACGCTCATTAACCGATTAAAGTTGACGATTTAATTGGAGGTGACTGTGTAGCGTGTGCGAGAGGATCTCTCGGACCAAACTGATGCCCTTGCGCGCGCAATATACATATTTAACGAGAGCGCCGCAGGCGCCAAAGACGATTCTACTCGTCAAGACTCTACTGCGGGCGCTCGAGCTTGGCTTTCAGGAAATTGCTCAAGTTTTGCCTTGAGTGAAGAAGAGACGGGTTTTCGTTTGCACCCAAATCAAGCTGGACCTGTGTGTGCCCACTTTCTTCGTTCTTTTCTCCGCTCTACAATTGAAATCGAACTTGCCATATAACTCGTTACGAATAATCTCGCTTTGTCATGCTGTGCAAATATATTCCAACTTTTATCACGAGTTTCTAAAGTATATTTATAGTTTTGTGTAGGTATAATATCAACTCTGTAAAGATATCCCGGAGTATTTTAACGGTAAAGTAGGTTTGAAAAATAAACAACTGGTTTTTTTTGGTGAAAAAAAAAATTTTTTGATTATAAAAAAGAACTATTCAAGAAAAATGAATAAATAAAAATTATTTAATTTTTTATTCGAATTGTAAAACTTAAAAAAATAATTTTAGGACGAAAAAAATGGAAAAAAAAAAAAAATTTTCCCGATGTTCTGTTTTTTTTTTTTCAATTTTCAAAATTTTTTACAAAAATTACTAAATATGAAAAAAAAGGAAGGTTATAGGGCCTATGGGGTGTGAATAACGGGATGGCTGTCAAAATACCATCTCAAAAATTATATTTTATTGATGGAGTTTTTGGAAAATGGCTAAATTTATTCCCAAGTGATTAAAAAAAAAAATTTAATGCTGTTATTTTCTGTAAAAAAATTTTCGTTGAATTTTTATGGGTTTTATGGAGTGAGAGTGACCCACTGACTATTCAAAATTCTATAGAAAACCCTTTTTTATCGACGTTTTCACTAAAAAAATCGCTAATTTCATTCCTAAATAGTTTAAAAAAATTTTTAATTCTCTAATTTTTCATAATAAATTTTTTGTCAAACTCTGACGGAGTTTATGGGGTTTGAATGATCCGATGACCATCAAAAAACTACATAAAAGTTCTATTTTATCGACGAGATCGCTAAAAGTTGCTAGATTTACTTCAAAATAATTTTAAAAAATTAATAACGGTGTTATTTTGCATAATAAATTTTTTTATCAAACTCATAGAGTCTATGGGGTGAAAGTGGCACAAAAGCCACCAAAGATCCCACTGAAAATCCTGTTTTATCGACGCTTTATTCTATATATTCATTGAAAATGGTCTTTAATTAATTTTATTTCTACTTTCATTCGCTCAATCGGTCGTGCAAAATTCATAAAAAATAGTAATATAAAAAAATGTTTAACTCACTCTGCGCCTGGACACGTCTGCATTCACCAAAAACCCGGGAACAACTGACAACGTGGTTGAAAGTATTGATTTTTCACTGCCTGCTATCTTATCAGTACACGTCAGAGATATCAGAGCAATTATCGATAACGCCAGACTTACCGGACTTTCCCACGAAAACTGCTAGTTCTTCCCGGGTTTTCCGTCAGTACAGACGTCTCTAGGACCGCAGTGAGTAAAAAATTTTTGCATATTAC
>MVJL01003131.1:0-39307 GCA_002156465.1 Macrocentrus cingulum | reverse complement strand
AATCTATTAATTATTCATTGTAAAATTTATGTGGGTATTTTTGCTTGATTATTCAGCTGGGCGATGAAATCAACGGACCTATAAATTTCAATGCACGTCCGACCGCAGTAAGTGCTCTGAAACTAACTTTAAAATATTTTTCGTTAAATTCTAAATATCTATCCATACACATTAGGTCTCAATTAATAATCTCAACGAACCGCCGACTGACGAACGTGGGGTAACACTGGTAGAAGTTGCGCCAGCAGATGTAATTCAATCAAACCCGTTAGGTCTCAATTAATAATCTCAACGAACCGCCGACTGACGAACGTGGGGTAACACTGGTAGAAGTTGCGCCAGCAGATGTAATTCAATCAAACCCGAGACCATCTACAAGTACTGGACCATCTACGAGTACACGAATTGTTAACGAAGATATCCAACTGACCCAAGACCCTTTATCTGATTCTGGAGAAGTGAGTACAATTTTTATTTAATTTTACAATCTGATGCAACATGGGGTGTTAACGAAGATATCCAACTGACCCAAGACCCTTTATCTGATTCTGGAGAAGTGAGTACAATTTTTATTTAATTTTACAATCTGATGCAACATGGGGAAAGTAACCTCTCGACAAATACAAGCATGAGACCTAACCTATAAGACAGTGACATATTTTTTCTCTGTCGCTCTACCATCAAGTGGCTTGGCCACATGGGGAAACACTTGCCTTGGCTATATTGGGGATTTTTCATGCGTGCAACCGTGTATTTTTTCTCTGTCGCTCTACCATCAAGTGGCTTGGCCACATGGGGAAACACTTGCCTTGGCTATATTGGGGATTTTTCATGCGTGCAACCGTGCAGGTATGTTAGTGCATGGGTATAGCCACGTGTAGCATTTTCTGCGCAAAAATAAATCTTGTCCATAGATTCTTAATTTACCATATTCTTGGTGAATATCAATTTATTATTATCATTATTGTCAGGACAATTTGTCGGATCAAGAGGGCGAAAGACCGATACATGCACGAGAGCGACAATTGAATACCCCGAATCAAAAACAACGGACACAACATATTAAAGTGAACAAGAACACGGTATTATTTTTATTTTATAGCGGACGATATTATTTATAAGGATTCATATTATTTAATCACTGTATGTTCCACAGCGTTTATACATGATACTTCTCAAATGCAGTGATGGAAGATCTATTTGATATTATTTATAAGGATTCATATTATTTAATCACTGTATGTTCCACAGCGTTTATACATGATACTTCTCAAATGCAGTGATGGAAGATCTATTTTAAATTCACCTGCCGGTCCTGGTGGATTTATGCAAGAGAAAATCCGAAATCGTTTAGCACGATGCATTGCACGCCTGGAATATGATGATTTTTTAAAGGATAAAAAAGATGCCGGTCCTGGTGGATTTATGCAAGAGAAAATCCGAAATCGTTTAGCACGATGCATTGCACGCCTGGAATATGATGATTTTTTAAAGGATAAAAAAGACGACCAATTGCCTGTACACTTTGCAAGAGAAAATCCGAAATCGTTTAGCACGATGCATTGCACGCCTGGAATATGATGATTTTTTAAAGGATAAAAAAGACGACCAATTGCCTGTACACTTAAAGTAAGTAGAATATTGTGCATGTAGTTATTGTATTTTATTACACTCATTATTTTATCAAACAATAAAACCTGCTTTATTTTGAACAGTTTCTGCCGAAAAAAATTAGCAGCATGGGCCAATGAAATTGCCAATACCTTTCCTTACTCATTATTTTATCAAACAATAAAACCTGCTTTATTTTGAACAGTTTCTGCCGAAAAAAATTAGCAGCATGGGCCAATGAAATTGCCAATACCTTTCCTGGAGAAAGATCTTATACATATTATAGACCATACTTATTTTGAACAGTTTCTGCCGAAAAAAATTAGCAGCATGGGCCAATGAAATTGCCAATACCTTTCCTGGAGAAAGATCTTATACATATTATAGACCATACACTACAGACAAAAACGGTAATGCCATTAATCCAGGTGGAAAATTACTCAATCATACAGACTATAAGAAAGGAGTTTTTATTAAAAGCCGTGTATTGGCCTCTACAGACAAAAACGGTAATGCCATTAATCCAGGTGGAAAATTACTCAATCATACAGACTATAAGAAAGGAGTTTTTATTAAAAGCCGTGTATTGGCCCCTTCACGAACTCTACCAGAAAAAATCGCTGTGATTGCTGGTAAAAATGATTTCTATGATAATGTTAATGTCATCTATACATTAAGAAATGCATTCATTTATAATATTATACTTTCAGATCAAACTGTCCTTGATAAGCTGCGAAGTCTTCATACTATAGTTGAACCATGGGTGCAAGTCGAGAGTCTTTGGCGAGACACGTATGCGATCAGAAAACAAAATTTGGCAAACAAGGAGTTAAAAGTATCAACTTACATTGATACATATTCATGCTTGCAAATGAAACAAGCTTTACATTTGGTAATTATAACTGACAACACAGTTTTTTCAAGTGTTAATTATTCAATTTTATTACAGCTCGAGATTGACTTTGAGTTGCAATTCCCAGGGCGATCATCCCTTTTTCTAGAAAACTGGCCAAAAACTCGTAATTATTTTATTCAAAAGTTAGAACCCCTGAAAATCGCTGATACAGATGACAGTGCATTAAAGCATTTGCTACCTGACTTATCTCCTGGTATGTTCATAGTAGACCTAAATAAAGTGACGATACTATGCAATTATACTAACTCTAATCATTTATATCGTCCAGATATCCAAGACGTCATAATTGCTTACTTGCTTCATAGTAGACCTAAATAAAGTGACGATACTATGCAATTATACTAACTCTAATCATTTATATCGTCCAGATATCCAAGACGTCATAATTGCTTACTTGCTGCATTATATAATCAGCCCATGTGCGAAACCCAAACAACGTTAAGTCTTCATACTATAGTTGAACCATGGGTGCAAGTCGAGAGTCTTTGGCGAGACACGTATGCGATCAGAAAACAAAATTTGGCAAACAAGGAGTTAAAATTATCAACTTACATTGATACATATTCATGCTTGCAAATGAAACAAGCTTTACATTTGGTAATTATAACTGACAACACAGTTTTTTCAAGTGTTAATTATTCTTATCAACTTACATTGATACATATTCATGCTTGCAAATGAAACAAGCTTTACATTTGGTAATTATAACTGACAACACAGTTTTTTCAAGTGTTAATTATTCAATTTTATTACAGCTCGAGATTGACTTTGAGTTGCAATTCCCAGGGCGATCATCCCTTTTTCTAGAAAACTGGCCAAAAACTCGTAATTATTTTATTCAAAAGTTAGAACCCCTGAAAATCGCTGATACAGATGACAGTGCATGAAAGCATTTGCTACCTGACTTATCTCCTGGTATGTGCATAGTAGACCTAAATAAACCGACGATACTATGCAATTATACTAACTCTAATAATTTATATCGTCCAGATATCCAAGACGTCATAATTGCTTACTTGCTGCATTATATAATCAGCCCATGTGCGAAACCCAAACAACGTACTCGGAAAAGGAAAAGCACAAATACTGATTACACAGTTTCTGATAATCGTAAAGAACAAGCTGCCCGTCCCCAACGGCTGTCATTGCAGGAACGCCGAGATGCTTTTGTTGTTCACTTGAAGGTATTTGAAGTTTATTTATTAAAAAATGTAGGGTGTCTATATGTATATTTAATTTGTGATCCATAATGTATTTCAGAGTGCCCATGATATCGCGGACATAGTTCAGCAGACTAACCAGCGATCTCAGAGGCCAGAGCTTAAAACCCAACCAATTCCAGTTATAATGTATTTCAGAGTGCCCATGATATCGCGGACATAGTTCAGCAGACTAACCAGCGATCTCAGAGGCCAGAGCTTAAAACCCAACCAATTCCAGTTATCATTGGACGCTTGGTAAACCCGACTAAGATTTATGTAGTTTTAAATAATAGGCCTTACGAGACCACTTCTATTCTTTCTGCAATTGATTTAGTTTTTAAAGCTTGCTGGGCATTAGATTGTGACTATCCAGCGGTTGCTCATTCATCTAGGCCTTACGAGACCACTTCTATTCTTTCTGCAATTGATTTAGTTTTTAAAGCTTGCTGGGCATTAGATTGTGACTATCCAGCGGTTGCTCATTCATCGTGGCTATTTTTGCAAAAAACCTTTTTTAATATCGCAATTAAAGGTGATAAAGTTTCAAATAAGACTAGCGGGATTATTGGCGAAATCGAAGATATACTGCATAATTCATAACTTTAAAAACCTTTTTTAATATCGCAATTAAAGGTGATAAAGTTTCAAATAAGACTAGCGGGATTATTGGCGAAATCGAAGATATACTGCATAATTCATAACTTTTTTGATAATTTTTTGCTGTCACAATGATTACTTGCTACTTTTGTGAAGCTCATTTCAAAACAAACTCGAACCTACTTAGCCACATTACTGAAGTCCATAGTGATGAAAGCGTCTATAGATGTCACGAACCATTTTGTGCCTTGTGAAGCTCATTTCAAAACAAACTCGAACCTACTTAGCCACATTACTGAAGTCCATAGTGATGAAAGCGTCTATAGATGTCACGAACCATTTTGTGCCTGAAGTTTTTCAATATTTCGCTCATTTAAGAGGCATCGACAAACATTTCACTCAGTAGAAAATGATGTAATTGTGAAAAAATCCAAAATGCGTGAGGAGACTCCTAATATCTCTGACACTCGTGACTCTTTCAATATTTCGCTCATTTAAGAGGCATCGACAAACATTTCACTCAGTAGAAAATGATGTAATTGTGAAAAAATCCAAAATGCGTGAGGAGACTCCTAATATCTCAGACACTCGTGACTCTCTAAATTTTCTACGGGATTCCTTGAACAGCACCAAAAATATCACACCTGATAATTCTGTAATAGATCGATTAGCCGATAATAATCCTATTTACCTACACTTAAATTTTCTACGGGATTCCTTGAACAGCACCAAAAATATCACACCTGATAATTCTGTAATAGATCGATTAGCCGATAATAATCCTATTTACCTACACAATGAAATACTTGCGGACGAAAACGAAGATTTTTTGAATGAATTTTTTTCTCAACTAGCTGGAGACAATTCGAATAGTATCTCTGATGGCTTAAAATTGTTTGAACGTCAGCTTATGTGAAAACGAAGATTTTTTGAATGAATTTTTTTCTCAACTAGCTGGAGACAATTCGAATAGTATCTCTGATGGCTTAAAATTGTTTGAACGTCAGCTTATGTTTTTTATTGCTAGATTATACGATTTCCAAGATCTTTCTAGAAATAAAGTCACTGAAATTATTCATTACTGTTCTTGTCTCTTTAAAGTTGCCTTCACGACTGTGCTTAGTAGTGTTCAAAGTCATTTAGAATCTACAGTAGAAATAAAGTCACTGAAATTATTCATTACTGTTCTTGTCTCTTTAAAGTTGCCTTCACGACTGTGCTTAGTAGTGTTCAAAGTCATTTAGAATCTACAGTTGATGGTAAAAAACATTTTTTCGAAGTTGGAAGCATATTCCAAAAGTTTATTTATCTAATTGAAAAATTTTCTACCGAAACTAAATGCCTAAATGAGTTTAAAATGTAAAAAACATTTTTTCGAAGTTGGAAGCATATTCCAAAAGTTTATTTATCTAATTGAAAAATTTTCTACCGAAACTAAATGCCTAAATGAGTTTAAAAAAACAAATACTTCCATACCTCCGGAAAATCATATTATTGGTGAACGTATGGAATTCGAGGACGAAAAAGGTATCAGTGTATACAAACCTATTTCCGTATCTAATGCCTAAATGAGTTTAAAAAAACAAATACTTTCATACCTCCGGAAAATCATATTATTGGTGAACGTATGGAATTCGAGGACGAAAAAGGTATCAGTGTATACAAACCTATTTCCGTATCAATACAATATATACCAATCAATCAAGTGTTAAAATCGTTCTTTGAGCTCCCTGAAATGTTTAAAAAGACAATAAATTATATGCAAAGTCTCGATCAAGATGGATTAGTTGTTACTAATTATATCAAGTGTTAAAATCGTTCTTTGAGCTCCCTGAAATGTTTAAAAAGACAATAAATTATATGCAAAGTCTCGATCAAGATGGATTAGTTGTTACTAATTACATTCAAGAAAGTTTGTGGAAAGAAAGGAAAGCCCATTTTATAGGGAAAGTTGTTCTACCCTTATTTTTATATTTCGATGATTACGAACCGAACAATCCGCTCGGAACTCATCGAGGTATTTCTAAAGTTGCCCATTTTATAGGGAAAGTTGTTCTACCCTTATTTTTATATTTCGATGATTACGAACCGAACAATCCGCTCGGAACTCATCGAGGTATTTCTAAAGTTGGTGCCGTGTACATATCTGTGCCGTGTTTACCTCTCGAGTGTCAATCGAAGCTCGAAAATATTTTTTTGTCAATGCTATTTCACACTTTGGACCGTCAGATCTTGGGAAACAAGCGTATTTTTGTGTTTACCTCTCGAGTGTCAATCGAAGCTCGAAAATATTTTTTTGTCAATGCTATTTCACACTTTGGACCGTCAGATCTTGGGAAACAAGCGTATTTTCGCCAAACTAATTACTGATTTGAATTTACTTCAAACAAATGGTATTACCATTCGCGATGGTGATTATATTTCATGCTTGAGATTTGAAAGTAAGCACCACGAGGGAAAAGTCGCTGCCCATGCCGCTGTATCACGTGTAAATATTTGTCATAGCATCGCTTTAAGACATCAATTAAAACTAAATTTCCGATTATTAACAAATTCAGGGTGTGATATGGAAATGTTTACCCTGATTAACAATCTAACGTTGATAATTGATAAAACTGGACGATCCTTTTTTGGAATTGTATTTAAGTTTGAAACGCATCATAACCCAAGGAACTAGTAAAATAATACATGCCAATAATCATGAACTACTTATTTATGCGACGTGAGCTATTTCCGGGAAATTCCCGAAAAAGTTTTAAACACCATATTCTCATCCACTACGCTAGTGTCATGCAAAAAGTAGGGCCACTAGGAAATATTTCATGCTTGAGATTTGAAAGTAAGCACCACGAGGGAAAAGTCGCTGCCCATGCCGCTGTGCTAGTGTCATGCAAAAAGTAGGGCCACTAGGAAATATTTCATGCTTGAGATTTGAAAGTAAGCACCACGAGGGAAAAGTCGCTGCCCATGCCGCTGCATCGCTTTAAGACATCAATTAAAACTAAATTTCCGATTATTAACAAATTCAGGGTGTGATAGGCTCAAATTAGGACCATCAGTTCGATTTGTGCATCGCTTTAAGACATCAATTAAAACTAAATTTCCGATTATTAACAAATTCAGGGTGTGATAGGCTCAAATTAGGACCATCAGTTCGATTTGATGTTACTAATTTGCCTCTTGCAGTGCAGTGTCATTTGAATACATGTAATAAATTACTTGATACGATTTATTGTAATCACTATGATTCATTCGAAGTGGTCTCGGAAGAATCTTGGGAATGGAGTTGTCTTACATCTCATGATTTAGCATGTGAGAGTATGATTATTAGTCATAAGGTAATAATAAGCAATGGGAACACATATATTCCAAAGACATGGATTTAGATGTAGAAAATGTAAAAAAATGTAAATTTATGAGATTAAAGGTCAAATATACTGTGTATTTTCAAATTCAAGCAATGATTTTTCTTGCTGGCGCATTTATTTATTTATGTTTTTATATATAAAATAATTAATTATTTTATATATATATATATTAATAAATTACAAGGTAAAAAATACTACAGACTACAGTAAAATTTTTGTCGCTTGGAACTCGGTTATATTAATAAATTACAAGGTAAAAAATACTACAGACTACAGTAAAATTTTTGTCGCTTGGAACTCGGTGATTCAAGAAATTTTCACTGTTATCCAGCAGCAATATTTGATATAGATTTTTTTTTTTAACTAGCAACTTCGGTTGATTTTACGTCAGTTACTATTCTATTTTTCAAATATTTTTTTTTTTTAACTAGCAACTTCGGTTGATTTTACGTCAGTTACTATTCTATTTTTCAAATACATAGTAGTCATATTTCAATTAGTAACCCTACTAACTTTTAAAGTACGTGTACCTTAAACTGTGCGGGTAGTCGGCTTTATATTTTACTAGTGCACTACAGTAAAATGGAGTCACAAGTCGCGCGCCCACAACATGTCTTGTATTTTACTGTAGTCAACGGCAAACTTTACTGGCGGGGCCCTTATAGTCCGACATTACTATAGACTACAGTAAAAATTTATCATTATTCGTAGTAAAAAAAAATTTTCTCCATGTAGTTGAAGTGCGGCGGCTTCGTTGGAGGACTGGATTGTTGTCAGCCAGTCTGCTTGTTCGTAGTGACGGGCTCTAATGCAGCGATAGTGGTTGTAGTTGAAGTGCGGCGGCTTCGTTGGAGGACTGGATTGTTGTCAGCCAGTCTGCTTGTTCGTAGTGACGGGCTCTAATGCAGCGATAGTGGTGGCACTCGGTTAAAATATGTGCGAGCGTCTCAGGAGTTTTTGCGTTGCAGAGCTGACAATTTAGTTGTGTGTCGATTAGGTACACTATGTCGTCGGTTCGAAGTCTTATTTGTTTCAGGCTGCTCAGTCTTAGTTGGGCGAGGATTCTCTGATGCTTTAGAGGCAAGTTCCAGCTGAGGTACTCGGCCTTATCTGTGCGAGAGGCTTGGGTCAGCATCTGATAGTGGCTGTGGCTAGAGGCACGGATTTTTTAAAATCCGGCTATGGTATAGATAGCGGCTGTCTGGGGGCCAGTAGGTGCGGAGAGTAGTTCGGCGGCGTTGACTTGGTTTAGTATCTCTCAAACGTTGGTGAACCAATTTCTGTGTGCAATGTTGTTATTGCTATTGCTCCCGTCCAGGTTCGATAATAAAGCGAAGCCCTTTCGGATGTAGCTGTTCAAGGGCGAGTTGAGAATTTTACTACACGAATGCCCAGTGTGTGTGTGTTCGTTTCTCGGCGCAGGATGTGAGACGGTGTATCTCTGGCTAGGCTAAGAGTGCCCTTGAGAAATCGACCCTGTATGATGTCTAGTTCTTCCAGATATCTCAGGCCCCAGATCCCGGAACCATACAAGGCTGCTGCCGATACCATGGCGTTGAAGAGAATAAAGCGTTGTTTCCAGTCTTGGATTTTGCTGGCGGCAGAGATGTCCCACAGTGCCCTGGAGGCTATCCTTGCGCGCGTATCGAAAAGTTGGAGGGCTTTTCCATATAGTCCAGACGATGATAGCGGTACCCCGAGGTACGTGTAAGTTTTGACGAGCTCCAGGGGCGTGTTGCAATATTTGAGGCTTCGTGTTTTCGGGGCTTTGCCTGTCTTTCTGAACACAATAGCCTTAGTTTTTGCTACGTTTACCGTGAGTTTGTTGCTGGTGTAGTACTTTTCGAGCGTGTTGAGCAAGTGTTGCATGCCCACGACGTCGCCGCCTGTCAGCGTGAGGTCGTCGGAAAATAGGAGCAGTGCCATGCGTCGTTGGAGGTCATAGTGGCCACTAATTTATTAAACGACTTCTTCACTACAAAAACCTCACAACAACTCTACTCTAAGAACTACTGCCTCGAACGCTTCTGAGCGACGACTCCTCCAGAACTGTCGGGTAGCACAAAAACCCAAAAACTCCCACTTACGGTCATTCCGACTGCGTGGACACCGCGCAGACCGGATCCACTACCTTAAATCTCAATTCTCTAAAAATGTGCTCCCTGAGTCCATACCATCGGACTGCCAGGTCCGCCCCTGGGCTTCTGTCGTTCTCGGTACTCCTCTCGTACAACCGGGACGTCCATGCGGCTTCCGGGCCCATGTCGTCACGTTTACCTCTATTATTAAAATCAAAATCTCAAAAAATATCGTCCTCTATTCTCAAAAACCTAATGATCTCTCGATATGATCTCGTCCACTCTATATTTTCTCAATAACTAATGTCATTATTCTCTACCTAAAACTCTTGCATAAAATAGAACTCTGAAAAATCTGAGAATTATAGAACAGAATTAATTGGATGGCTGTGCTTGTGTGATGAATAAAAAAAAACGTCACAATATATTGTGACGCGCTGCGAGCTATTCATGGGGAGAAAATCGCTCGCCGAGGTCGCAATGCGTTGATCTCGCGTTGATCGATGGCTTTCACCCTCTGCCTTCTTGCAATATCCAGTAAAAGAATTATCTCTCAGAGTGGTGGGATGTTGGTTTTGTAAAGAATTCCAGAAATAAACCCAATTAAGTAAAATCAAGATTCGAAGTTTATTAATAATGAATTAAACGAATAGAAACGTTGTCTAAGTGAAACATTCGAGAGAAACAGTATAAATTGACTTTAGGAGTTTCGATGGTGACATGAAAAATGTTCCATGGATTTGAAACTTTTGTCAATTAATGGTCTTATGATCGAGCATGTATGGTTTAAATTTTAAATTGTTTCGGCACCTGGTTTATGAGAAAATCTGACTTGAACTTGCGATTATACGCCGCTATCGCCATAAGAGCCTATGTATAAAGAGCTATATTTGAATTCCCAATTTCTCGTAAACGAAGTGGACGAATTAAATAAAACTTGAAATATAGCTGCAAAAAATACAGAGCAATAAATAGTTAGTGTTTTGTGTTGCTGGAACATTTTGATTTTTCGAGTTTTAAAAATTAATTTTCTAATCAACGAATGAACAAAAAAGTTTTCATAATACTACTTTAGGATAGCCAATAGGGCACTTGAATCTAATGAAATCAAAATTGGGGCTCTGACTGATTTAATATCGGAGATACAACGTTTTGAATTTCTCTCATTTTTGGATAGCCATCGTAACTCGTTAAGGCGCAATTTAATCCCAAATGCGCCAAATCGACCCGTTCACACAATTTTCAAAGTCGATATTAATCAATCTACATAATTAATTTAATTTAAAATAATATGCCGAATTATTAAGTAACGTCTGTAGTCGCTCTCACGGCACAGACACACATCCGCGACCAAGAACGTCGTTTGCGCGATGAATCGAATAAATTATGATTCTCCAACAATTCAAATAACCAAGCAAGAGAAAGAATAAGCCTCGTGAAGCAACGACTTTCTACAAAAACCAAGATATCGGGACTGAACGCTGATGCTGACGAACGCTCCTCCCGGTGAAAATGGCCACGTACTTTCCAATCCTCAGCAATAGGTCACCAGAATCACAATCAGGGAGCAGGAAAGCAAATCTCTCACAATTAGCAGTTGTATTATAGACATCAGACCGCGTTGATAGAGCGAACGTGTTTGCGTTGCGACGGCAGCTGGAACAGTGTCGTTCACTCGGAGTAGATTGTCCGTGTACACCATGCGGACAGGAAACATCTGACATATCTCAGCCAATTAGCGATGCCACTGTGAGCGTTTGTTATCGTTTTGGTGTTAGAGAGAAGAAAACCAAAGTAGGTTGCTGAGTGCCTTTTTTCACGTCACTATATATATCACCATATTAGATTTACCAGGTGGCGGGAAGATCAAACGGTCATGTGCGCTGCTTTCGGGTTTTTGGTTTGTGATTCCTTAATTATTCGTCCTCATTAATAGCTTAGGTTGTTGGACAGAATATCCTGAATAGGTCAGAAAAATTATCAATTGAACAAAGAAAATGAACCGAAGTGGCTTGCGCCACGTCACAATATTCATTTTCTGACGCATAAAAAGTGAAAGATGCGCAAAAGTAGACGCGTAATAAGAAATGATTTCAAGCTGTAACGACGCAGGCGAGCATCTTGCCCGCATACAGACTTTTGACAGTTTTCAAATTGTCCGACCAAGGGGGCAGCACTTCCCGGCGGTGTCTGGCGCGCGAGCGAGCGACAGGCGATCGACGCCATGTTGCACACTCTTATATAGAACGGCTGTGTGGAAGGATGTGAGTTGTTGCAAAGCCGGAGTTTTGTTGTAAAAGATCGTTCAAATTGTTGAAATAGTTGAAAATATATGGTCTATGATTTGAATTGGGCTGGAGAGATTATTTGGAAACAGGGAATTGACTAGAAAGTTGAGAAATTGCAGAAATATAGACAGATTTAGATTTTTGAGTAAAGTAGACGTACGTCTACTTCACTCACTGAATGATGGGAAAGAGGCCGAAAATCTCAAGGGCTGTACATAGCAGGGGTGGCTATGGTATTGATGCCCCCTGCTTTTCCGAAAATGAGGGCTCCCACACCAGTTGTTATTTACATTAATTGAATTTCCGTGCGGGTCTTCTCACACGGAAACCCAAAAGGAACTCGCAGCACCCAAGGTCGGTTTTGAAGATTCGTTAGCGCTCTGCTCGCTTTCCAACACTCACCACTTCTACTACCCTGTTTTGCCATGACAGTCAAACGTCTAAATCGTTTCTTTTGTTCGCCATTTTTATAGAGCTTGAAAGCTACATCAATCGCCGTTTACTGCATGAAATCGATTGATTCATTCAAAAGAGTAGTGTGTAGGCCACTATAACACCCCCTACTCCTCTCTCCATTACAACGGCCGCCGCGGCGAGTCTTGGCCGTGGGCCTGATGGGGGCAACCAGCTGTGACCTATGTGTGTAAGTGTGTTTGTAGTAGTGAATATTTCTAGATTTTTTTCCGCGGTAAGGCGGGGCGATCGTGTATCTTCGGGCTGCATAAGAATTACTTTGCCGCTGAGACTTCGGGTACACGCGGCTTGTTTTTTGTGTATGAATTTATAGATGATTGTTGATTATTTAATGATTTTAGAGATTTAATGATTAAATCTTTACATTTTTCAACAGCAAAAAGTGCAGATTAAAGATTTTCAAGACGCATATTGACAATACTTGCAACATCCATGAATTTTTCAAATGTAGAAGCTTGTAAATAAATGTTTCGGTTGAGCCCAATGACAGAAGCCGCCAATAAATATCTTGTGTGATGAGGGTTTACCCTTTTTACTATAGGGCTTGGCGATGCACTTTCGCGATTACGCTTTCTTGTTTGAACTCATGTCATTGTAGAGTATTTGACGTAAAATTTATTTAAAGATCGCTGCTTATTCCATCCATTACCAATAAATTGATTACCATTCAAGACATTTTTACTCTCACTAGAATGACCGCGCGAGCGTAATTATAATTTTATTGTCATGCATACGTTATCTATATTTTTTTATCAATGAATAGCAGTAATGAAATAAAACCGTTATAACTCAGCTATTTGAAACATTTTTTTTTATTATCAAACAAAAAAATTATCGATAACCGAAAATAGCTCTCAGTACTCAAGGCTGTACTGGCGTGAGGGTGAACTAATCAGAAATAGATAAAAATTCGTACATCAGTTTCAAATTACGCTTTTGATCTATGAGTAAAATTGTAAAGGGATTTTTCGTCTGTAAGTAGAGAAATTGATTCGTAAAGTTTGACTAAAATACACAGGTCCTTATGGCACTGTCCCAATTGACGCACTTTTAATTAAAAATAAAAATACTTCTACCAATCACAATTAAATAAAAAAAAGTATAATAATCTTTGACAAACAAAGAGTTTATAATAATAATTGCAGAACAATCCGTCGTTTTTAGCTCTTTTTCGTTAATAATAACGAAATCGCATGATATAGATATACTCACACTCAAAAAAAAAATTATCCAAGTTCGCGTGAATACTAAAATCTATGCTGAAATATTGTAATCATGAAATTTAATGCATTTCATCGGTTTATAAAAATGTCTGTGAAAATTTTTTATTTCTTTCAGTTGATACGGACAATGCTGAAAGATAGGGCGCCAATGCTACCACACTGCAAAAAAAAACTCATACGTCAGTACAACCTTAAATATCTGCACTATAGTATTATATCTGAAAGATATCCATGAAAATAGACCTCCATGGCAGTCGGTATATCAGTCATATTATCGGATTGGTATATAAAGAGCAAGAAGAACCTTCGCGAGCTTAACACCCTGACAAATTATTAATAAAGTAATACGATAAATATTATGAAATCTGAGCCATATATCAGTGGACATATCACTGTTTATTGCTTTCAAACCCACATGAAAATATAAAAAATACTCGTCATTGACGTTCGTGATAATGAATAATCATCAAAATTGCAAAATAATGGTAGCATTATCATTTTAATAAAACTAAGTTTGTATTACATCGCGCAATGGGTACATAAGGACAGATGTTTCAATACAAAAATTGATGCTAAGTTTTACAATAAAAGCAACTTCAACTGTAATTCAAATATAAATATTACACTGCAAGTTTGTGGTATGACCGATAATGATTGAAAATTGATTACAGTTGTTCATTGTCAATACCACTGAAAAAATAGTCATTAAAATATATGATATCGTTGAATTATTAATTGAGTTCAAAAGATGACATATTATCGCTTTTTAAATTATCAAAATAATCGTCAGTATATTCAAACTGCGCGATCTCTTTACAACAGTCCTGAATTATTGAAAAAAATACTATTAATTCTATATTCATTAAAAAATTATCATCCCGTGTCGCCTACTGACAATCAATTCAACTTTCGATATTAAAAAAAAGCTAGAAACGATAAAACTATTATAGAATACCATAGTAGAATTCGTTATTTGAATCGTTGTTTTTTCCAAAACATCATGCACGAGGCATGTTTAAACACTACACCTATAATTTGATCACTTATTATTATACAGATTCTCATGCAAAAAATCGACAAATACATACGAATGATTAAGATAATATAAAAGTAAAAAAAGAAATGAACCGATTAAAGTTGACTGCAGTGAAAGAAAACTTCACCATTCCTCCTTTAGCAGAGTTTTAGTCAAACATAGGATGCTGTAACAACAAAACAGTTCATGTCATTCTGTTTGTACAGTTTAATAACTGTAATTACTTTACCCGATTCAATAGCTCATCGTCATTACGAACTTCCAGACGGTGATGCAGTGGTCTAAAGCCATTTTGCAACTGTGCAGCATTTATCACAATGTTGTCGACAATCGTGATTTTCTGCATATCGATCACACGAAGAAATAGTGAATGATCTGAAAATAATATTAATAAGTTTCATTCCGAAATAGTTATCGATATTTATCCGGAAATAAAACAACTTACACTGATCTTCTGCAATTTCACCTAAAATTTTGACATGAGTGCCTAGAGTCAATTCCGGATGAGCAATGTAATCAGTAACATGAACCCGCAATTTAAATGTGCCGTCGGTGATTGCTCCAACACCTTCTACAGCATTCCTTACTGTACGTTGCTCGATAAGCACTTTAATCCAGCCTTCAACGCCTGTAGACAAATAAATATGATGTGTTAGAGACAAATAATTTTTTTATAGAATATTATATCTATATATCTACAGAATGTCTATACTTACACACTAAATTTCCAACAGTATTACAGTTCCGTAGAGACTTGACCACATAATTTTCCGCGCGAAAAGTATCCGTGGAGTAGTTTTCGCCAAATTCGATTGTCAATTCTTCCGTAATCAACACCTCTATAGGAACCACACCTTGAGTGTGGTTGAAAAATTTTATGTTTGCAGACGAACTTAAACCTCTTGCTATTGAAACTATCTGGAAAATCAATTACACACATTTTTTACTTCTTTTATATCAAGTCGAACACGAATGAAACGTGATAAAAATTTGAAAGTCGTACGAACCCGCTTCATGGTAATTTCCGGCTCGTATTTGGGTACCGATTTGTCCCAAAGCAAGATTCGTATTTTACGATTATTACCATTGTTCATCACGAACTTGAGAAGTTGTCCCGGTGGATTTCCTACCATTTTGGGACTTTCTACAGAGTCAATGAATCCCTTGAGTTCCCTTGATGGAAAAAAAAATATTTATCAAAATGTTCTTTAACTATCACTCAAAAAAAAACATTACATAAGCATGAAACCAATAACCGCTGCTTGTACAATATTATGAGACACGAGGATCTGATTTTGAAAAAGTGAGGTTATGGTCGGATTGCCTCGTGTAGCGATTGAATCAACAATTTACCGAGACGACTATTTGTCCTCTCACCTCTCTGTTGCAAGTGATCAATCAGACCTTGATATGATTCTACTCGAAGTTTTTTTTTATTCATCCTGCAAAAATTGATTCGATCTTTTTCAATTTTTACATAATTATCGACAACCCATTGCTGGAATAATCGGCGACCCATAAGAAAAACATTAAATTCATTGCGAACGGCAATTTGATACTTGATATAAGCATTGCGTGTCACACGTTTGTTTGTTTCATTTACACATAATAAGTCCTTTAACCATCCTCTAGTGCCGTACGGATAAAGAAGTGGATATATCCATGGCTCGATATTAGGATCCATTGTGCCAACATAACTCAACTCTTTTGTATTTGAGTTACCAATGGTCACATATGGTTCTGGAATATCACCATTCTGGAATATCATTCACATCATCGTGGTTTAATTCGTTACTTATAACAGCAGTACTTGTTGATGGACGGTAAATCAAACTATTTCGACTAAATGAATGATTATCATCTGAATGATCAGAATGATCACTAAGCCCGTTGAAAAAAATACCTTTCAGTTCCATAGAAAATGTACCCTAAAATTCTAGGGTAAAAATCTAGGGTAATCTAAGGTAGAATCTATGGTAAACACCTATGGTAATCCGGTGAGTTTTGCCGATTTTACCATAGAAATTCCCATAGGATTTGCCATAGAGATTCCCAGAAGAAGCGCTCGGTAAACAAATACTACTTTCGCCTGCTTTTGTCTCTTTTCCTCCACCGATTCTCTTTTCAGTTGCATTATTGTCTTCTCCTTTGACGTCATTTGATATAGTTTTCGCTGAAACTATGATTTTAATGTTGTAGATAAGAAGTCTTGGCTTTTTTTGGTTTTTGTTAGTTGTGTTAGTCATCTTTACGGTTTTGTTGTCTGGATTTGTCTGGTCTGAAGTGTTAAGATCTTTACAATCGGTGTGTTGAATGTCTTCATGGCGTTTGCTGACTGTTGACGATGTTTGTAAAATTTCCTTTTCGCGTTTTCGAGAAGAAAACGCGTCTTTTTTGCCATCCGCGTTGTCGTCACTCTGTATAATGCATTCTGTAGAAAAAATCAACGCTTCTGTTACTATTATCATATTTTCTCGTCGTAGAATAAATCACTTTCGTCTTATCAACCTGACATTTCGATGATTTCCTTACAAGGTGATGCAGCTTTTAATGTTTTTATACCATTTACAAATTGTGTTGCATCTCTAAGTACATTTGCGAGGGTTGCAGCTTGAGTGAAAACAGTTTCGTAAGCTGAAAAAAAGTCCGAAAAATTTTAATCTCGATTTCTCTGCCACACTAAAATAGTAAAAATTATACACGTACCTATTGTTCCAGCTATTATTGCTCGCAAACGCCGGTTTTCATTCGTTAGCCGTATTACTTGATTTTCCAATGACTCAGAAAACTCATTCTGGCTGTTGGAAAATAAGACCTCTTCAGCGTCGCCACTTTTCTTTTTTTTTATTTCATGCCAGATGCGCTCCTGAGCAGTACTTCTGTCTGCTTCATGAAGTTCTTTCGCCCTTCTCTTTTTAGCTCGTTTTTCTGCTTTCTATCGAGTATTTAATCCAAAAATATCAATGGATACATGTCATAAAAACCGTGAAGCACAGATTGATTCCTTTGATAAAATACTAACCTCTTTTACAGCATTTTCCTTCGCAATCTTTTCATTTAACTTTGCTTCAGCTGCCTCCAACTGAATCGCAGTGTTTCCCTTCGCGGGATTTCCCTTTTTTTTTGCTGGGTAGTGACAACATAATTACTGTCACTGCTTTCTTCACTGCTCGATAAAGAGGAATCGCGTTTCCGGCATACCTTGCGACGAGCGCTCTTCACCGGGTGCATGACACCATATTTGTCACACTACACATTTGTCAGACTACACATTTTGGCCCAATCTGCGTGAAAAAAAAATATATTTATTTTTGCATGAGGTATACACGATGAGCGTATAACCTAAAAAATATTGGTTACTTACATCCTGTGTTAATCAGAATTGCATTAATTTTTTCAGTAGATTTTTTGTCGCATTGTCTCTTTTGTCGTTTGTCAATGGCAGGCCACAGTAATTTTACGACTTTTTTATCGTCTATAAGTTTTGAAATTCGTGTCTCTTCTGCACCGAGAGATGCATCACCATTGTCCCACACAATCCAATCTACGCGTGCTACACCAACTGATTCATTTTCGTCCGGAAATTCGAAGAGCCCAGCTATTTTATCTGATTTTGATTTTGATTTTGAAGCCATCATTTTTTAACAAAAACCACCACGGAACAAAGGAAAATTTATTATAAAATTTTTCACTCAACACGTGCACAACGCCACTCAGCTCACTGCATAGGAGTGCCGCCCGCTAACAACATGGCCGACCAGTAGCAACAGCGGCGACGCAGGGTAGAGGCGCGAAAGTGGGGACACCACATGTTTACGTACACTAGTGTATAGTGATCGAAAAATCAATAATTACGTGAAAATAATTGCTGGCAAAATCTGCGAAATGAGACGGTATAAGAGGCATTTATTCTCGGACGAACCAGTGCCCGCACGGACAGCAAAGCGACGGATACTTGCGGCGCGTAATATTCAGGTAATTTAAAATTTTAAGAAATTTATCTGTTAGTCTATAAACCTAACCTCTACAAAATGACAATTTATGCCTAGGAACAAGAGTTAATTGAAGTAAACAACCCCGGACCTGAAAATCCTAGGGCTGATGATCACAACCTAGTGGATGAAGATTCTAGGGGTGATCATAACGACCCAGTTGATGAAAATCCTAGGGCTCATGATAACCCAGTGGATGAAGATCCTAGGGCTGATGACAGCAACCGAGTAGATGAAGATCCCAGGGCTGATCATAACGACCCAGTTGACGAAAATCCTAGGCCTAATGACAATCTAGTTCACTTAGAAAATGGAGTAAACGATGACCACATTGATGATGAACGTGACGACGATATTGATGGTCTACCAAATAATGAAATTCACCCCCTACGTGAAAACGAAAGGTTAAATGTTGCTGATGATCCACCAGATTTTTTAGACGATGTCAGAGGTGGTGAAAATGCCAATGGAGATGGCAACAATGATTTTGTGAATGGGGCAAACAACCATAATGTAAGTCAAGACGAGAATTTTCGTACGCATGTCGATGCATTAAGGTCATACTGTAGCCGTCAGCGCTACAATATACTTACAATCACATTTTTTATTTCTACAGGGTGATGAAGATGATCGGCCAATCTATGCAGGAACTCATATCACCTCGAAGCATCTAATCTCCTTGTTATGAGCTTTGCTCTGCGATATAATTTGAGCGACCGAGGACTAGATCATCTACTTCGTTTGATAGACTATTTTGCAGTGCAGCCAATTCTTCCATCAGTATATCTGTTCAAAAAAAAAATTTTCCGACTCGAATGAAGTCGATAAGAAATATTGTTGCAAATCCTGCCACAATTATATTCGTTTCGAGGACGGTGACACAGAAATCTGTGACTGCACTACTACTAACACCAAGGATGACCTGGAAAAAAACGGGAATTTTTTCCTTACAATGCCTATTGCCCCACAAATACAGACTTTGCTTTCAAATGAAGTTATTACGTTAAACTTGAATGCATCTGAAGACTTCAGTGACGTAAAATCTGGCAAAATAGCCCAGCGCTTGTCCACAAGTGGCATAATAGGCAAAAATGACATATCACTTCAATTTAATACCGATGGTGTAGCTGTTTTCCATTCCTCCAAGATAGGAAATTCTTTGTGGCCCATCCAAGTCATGATCAATGAGCTACCTAACCATATTCGTCGTAGGAATATAATTTTGGCAGGTTTGTGGTTTGGCCCTGGGTCTCCCAGAATGGATGTCTATCCGCGATCGTTTGTCGATGAGCTGAAGGAATTATGCGAAGAGGGTGTTGTCATCAAGACTCCAGACAACGTAGAGAGGCAAATATTCTGCCACTGCCTTTTTGGCACGCTGGATTCAACAGCGAGACCTAAGGTAATGAAATTCTTTGAACTCTCCTTACTTTCAACTTATAATTTTCTACGCAAGCATGTATATTGTTTCTAATAAATTATAGGTAGCTGAAGTGGTCCAATTCAACGGACATTATGGGTGCTCGTTTTGCTTAAATCAAGGGGAAACAATCGAAAAGGGCAAAGGACACACGAGAATATATGATACTTTCGTTGGAGAACTCAGAACTCAAGAAAAAGTTTTAGAAAATGCTGTTCGTGCTACCCCAGAAAACCCGATCAATGGCATCAAGGGGGTTTCGGTATTGTCCGAGTTGGACAATTTCAGTGTGGTGCGATCGCTAGTGCCAGATTATATGCACGCTATTTTAATAGGCATTGTGGCTATGTTTTTGAATCTGTGGTTTAACGCTGAGTTAAAAAAAAATAGTTGGTAAGTTGGAGATCGAAAATTCAAGAGATAGATGACCGATTGGACAAAATTACTCCTGTCTCGGAAATATCGAGGCTGACAACTAGGAAAGCGCTCAATATGGAAAGCATCGGAATTCCGTAATTGGCTCATTTACTACTCATTGGTCGTCTTAAATGGATTGTTACCACAAACTTTTTATGAACACTGGCTGTTGTTAGTCGTTGGAACGCGATTACCCCTTCAAAATAACATTGACGTAGTAGACATTAGACTGGCAGAAACAGCATTTGAGAAGTTTGTGCAGCAAACGAAAGTTCTCTATGGGAAAGAACATCTTTCTTTCAACTTGCACTTGCTTTTACACATGCCTCAGTATGTCAGAGATTGGGGTGCTTTATGGGCTAGTTCCGCATTCCCATTTGAACATGGTAATGGGGTTTTATTATCCTATGTTTCCGGTACGCGTTGTATTGGTAGTCAAATTTTTTGGAAATTTAATTGTTACTCGTACATTCGAAATCTGGCTTTGCAGAATGCCTTTAATGACGACTACCATCACTTTGCTCCAGCTTCCTATCTAGCTAGTCAGTTGATCAGTGGTAGTCGCTACGTTAAAAAAACTCGTCAAAAGTCAAAATGTGACATTACTCGGATCTGGTCAGGCATTTGAGTTAAGGCAAAACGTTGTAAGACAAAAAATTTTAACTTTATTACAACGAAATGAGGCTGCTCTTATTATCCCACCGAATACTATTTTAACTGCGACTGCGTATACTCGATTCATATTTAATGATATCCTTTACAGTGGGGCGCGACACTACACGAAATCTAAACGGAATAATTCCGTCGCCCAACTCTATGACGATACTTTTGTAGAAATCTGCTACGTATTGAATGTTACTTGGGGGAGAAATAACACATATCCTCTCCTTGTTGGTAAAAAATTGAAGCCAACAAGCTATTCATTGGTTGATTACCCTGATTTAAACATTGAAACCAAAACATTTATGCCCCCTGTTGTACGTGAAGATGAATACCATTATTTTGCCTTTGCAGAAGTTTATACTACGTGTGTGTGCTCCAATATGCACGACAAAACTTTTGTGACACCTCTAATAAATGTGTTTGAGCGCGATTAAGCAACCTTTTGATGTAATATCACCTCACGGTGTAATATAATTTGTGTAATTTTTCATGTAGGAAGCAACTAATAAATAATTTGTGTGTGTTTTTTGTAGAATATAAAAAAATTTACCGGTGCTTATTATTTTGTGTTAGTACAAAAGCGTCTAGGGTACATTCTCGGGTTCCATAGGGTACCCTAGAAGCGCCTAAGGTACATACTCGGGTTCCATAGGGTACCCTAGAAGCGCCTAGGGTACGTACTCAAGTACCATAGGATACCCGAGGAGAGTCTAGGGTACTCTCTCAATTACCATAGAGTACCCTAGACGCTTCTAAGGTATTCTATGGAACTAAAAGGTATCTTTTTCAGCGGGAGGCCTATGATTTTTTTGCGCTCGTACATAGTCGCACTCGACGTTTCCGTTCATTGGAGGCTCTTTCAACGTTTTTGTTTCAACGCTTCTTCTTCTTCAGCTGTGCGGTGTATTTTACGTTTCGGCATGTTGATATTGACTGAACAGTACTAAATTAAAATTGAATGTGTTTCGTCAATTGAATGTTTATTTGCGAGATATTTTTATCGGCAATAAATTTTTGCAAATGATGGTGTGGCAATTATTTAATCTGCATATTTTTGTATGTCTTAGTTTTGCTTTTTTCTTATAGTTCGAACTTCATCTGATGTTTGTCGGTCTAGAAATTGTGCATCTGATTAATTCGCTGTATCTGATCTTTCAATGAGTGTCTGGTTGTTGTGAAATCTTTTTTATGTCTTTGATTTATCTGTTTGTCTTTTATCTGTTCTATGTCTAATTTTTCTGATCTCTGCCTTGATTTAAGTTGCTTTTTCGATTTACTCACTAAGTAAAAATATGTTTTAGTAAATTTATTACCTTAAAGAATTATCACAACATATAAAATTGGCAGTAAAAATTCCTCTTTATTCAAATTACAACACGAAAAATCAGTAAATAATTTAAATGTGTTATAATGCCGGCAGCCTCTGAAACAGAAAAATATACATATATAATGATAAATTGCAGTTTTTGCTGTGAAGGTGTGAGAGTATTTTTTTATAAGTAGTTTTTTTATTCTGATAACTACAATAATTAAATGGTGCCAAAATGATGATAATAATAATAATAATTCAACTCATCCGACTTTCATTCATGTAATCACAATCCAATTGAATTAATTGGATTAGTTGGATTATTAGTTGGATTATTTAAAAAAAGCGTACTGATATTGAATCAGATCATTGTGTTTATTATACACGCTGATTGTCAGCAGTCGACAGAACAGAAATCTCCGGATACAGCGTCCGATAACATTGCGCGCAAATTACACACGAATCGGATAGAAAATAAATTATTGAATCATTTCTGTAAAGTTTTTTGATGAAAAACTTTTACGCAGCTTTAGGAAGAACCTTTCTGTACAATTCCTATATTTATCGAGCGATCCGATTGATTCTTCTAGCTTAATATGTATTAACAGACGAAATATATTATATATTAATAAGCGGTATACTATCGTAAAGCCATTCTATATTGGAGTATGTCAAATAAAATAATGAAATACAATAAAAAACTCAAAAATACTTAAAAATTGCAGATTTATATACCTATTTTATTTAGCCGCAGTGGATGACTGTCACATTAATTCGCTTTTAAGGCTGTATCAGTTTTTTTTACTTGATCGGCCCTGTTTAGAAACAACGAAACTATTTTTCAGTATCAAATGAACATTTATAAACACACATAATCACAATTTATTTAAATTACGGGCAATCGTTCACTCCCAGTTTGTAGGTTATAAAACGCCACGCCAATACACTTAAGACATACACTTATTCCTATGATGATAAATTAATCGTTCTGTATCAACGAAATTTTAATTTTTAAATATGTATATTACACTGCGCGACCGATTGACCAGGATCTTTATTTCGACGGATACTACTCTATAAAATAATGAGATACTGTGCACGCTTGCATCAATTCGATATAATAATCATATGACATGACAGTGACGCGCAATTTTAAGCAGTGGTTGTCATTGCCGTTATTGCAGACAGTCGTAGATTTCGAGTTATGATTTCTGATCTTTAAATTTTCCGCCATTCGTCTCGAAAATGTCGTGCAATGAGGTTAGAGGCCACGAGATTCGAGGTGATTCGATATAAAGCTGACTTCAGGGTGATCATGACTTTTTTAAGATAGGATTCTTTATAAATTGTTTGTAATATTCGTGAACGCTTTCATCGTTTCGTCTGCTGTCTCTATGAAATGTAGTCAGAAATCTGCGAGTTGAACAATAAATAGACATGAAATGAAGAAACATGATGCAATACTGCCCGCATGTTCGCGAGTATGTGCCTTGTAACTGCTTGGTACAGAATCGGTAGAATTTACAATTCTGTCGGAGTCTGGACAAATGTTGCGGGACGATTTGCGGGAGTCCGTAGCTGTCGAAGTACCATCCTCGTCCATCACGATCGACGTACACGGCGACCCAATGTTGACTTGGATTAGCATGGCCATCGGTGTTAACAACTATAGCAATCGGTTTCATCCTCACCCGCGGATCCTGTCGGCTGGATAAACGCCTGTTGCGTGATTCGGTATATATCGAAGTGCTTCCAAAATTTGCAGGGTATTCATAACATTTATCGCAGCGTCGAAACGTCTTATGTTGTGGTTCAATTGCTGGATTATAATCTTCACCGAAATGGCCACCACCGTGATTTTTATTCCACCAATTTGTCAATTTAATAACGTTGGATAGCGCACAAATTTTCTTTTTGTCACTAGAGCTATGCATATAACATACTGTCACGTCTGAAAAAAACGATTTCTTCGATATTTATAATTTCTCGTGAAACAATTTCTTCCAGTAGACGCACTTTAATCATACTACGTGTGGCGATTGCACCAGAAATTTTTGCAACCTCTTGAAGATTCTTGATCACTACGTTCCATGATGTTCCTTCTTGATCCCATTTAATACCATGGCGGTTTTTCGTCAACCAATCACATTCACGACGTTTTTCATGTGATAGCTCACCCAATGGATATGGTGGAGATACGATTCAATGACCAAAGATTTTTGAATTTTTATTACAAATCACAAGTATCGGCACTCATTAAACACACTTCTTTGGGAATCAATTTGTTTTCATTGTCCCGAAAGCCGTGAGTGTCTACAATAATCCTCATATTTTCGGTTAATGTTCACGCTGCGAGTTTCAATTTATAACTGATGCATTACTTGGGATGAGAATTATGATTATCCATCAAAATCTACCACTACTCTACTTGGCGTGACGCGTCTATCTCAAGTAGGTTGTCGTATTCACCGTACATTATACAATTTATTGTTGAGTTTAGTGAGTCGTCAAAGCGCACTTCTAGACGCACACTACCATGCCTGATAAGATTCCAGTGGCTGCTGCTGTTTGCAGATAAATCAGGTGTTAAGTCGAATGCAAACAAAAAGTGGCCTTGAGAATGATCCTTGCGATCGATACTGTTACCTTCGTTGAGAAAATGAATACCTGATCCAGAAAATAATGTATGGCATGCATCAGTGTACAGATTTTCGTTTGTAAAATCTGGCTGCAGCGGTTTGGATGGAACCTGGCAACCATCCAAATACAATGACAAATAGTTGATTTTATAATTTTGAAAGTTAAAAGGATTCCGTTTTCGGTCACCATTGAAAGCTTTATTATCGACGAATCCCAGGATTATACGTTTGGGAAGCTGTCCGAGAATAATGTTATCAATTGTTTCACCACGGACACCAGAATGTATTGAAACAGCTTTCACTTCGACACGTGTCATAGGATAATTCGCTGTGGTTTTTGACAACATACGTGCATAAGCAAGTAACACGCCAAGCGATATTTTTGTTCGACGAACGAGTAATGATGCCTCAAGTACGCTGATACTATATCCCAGATCTGAATAATCCATGAGACAGAATGCATCACGCGAGCGTACTAAACGTAGACGAATTTCGACGCCCTTTAGTAAAAGTCTCTCCTGATTAAAAATATTCCAATGTAGATGCCCCATCATATCAAAAGTTTTTCCGTCTGTTAAGAATTCATGACGTTTCTTGAACCCAACATTGCCATTACCGATTGTGTCCATTTGGCCTGGTGTGTCATCATACCATAGTAAACTCGTAAGATGTAAATCTTTTGCAGCAGGACCATAATTTAGCAGTGTTTCAATGTATGCCCTGTACGCGTAAGCATTATTTAATGGTGTCACAAGTTGTTGATTGAGAAATACGTCTACTTGATTAAACATTGAATGCATGAAATTGATTGTTGATTGGTGCAGGCCCAGCCCTAGCCGGTGGTGGTGGTGCTTCTGTTGATGCCCCAGCGGGGTTATGTTTGGGCTTAATAACACGGAAGCTTAGCATAGTGTGTGCTAAGTCAATATACTCTTCACCGAGGCCTTGAACAACGAATTCAATAAGCGAATCATCTGTCAACGAAAATATGGGCTTGTAGTAAACTCAATTAGAACTTGCAATTGTAGTATGTGTTGGAGGCATTGAAAATAATTCTGTTTCTGATTTCATACACTCATATGAGTGTGTATGTAAGAACGCCATTTTTAGTTGTTCAATATGTCACTCACACTACGCAGTTTCTTCATCGTTACTTTTTTACGCGATAATGATCCACGTACGCTGACCGTAGTGGGACTGAGCCTGGTATTTATAAGTCGGTAGACGACATAATAAATCGTATAAACTTGTTGCCGTTTATAGAGAAGCATGTAAAGCCTAAAACAACAAACCTTGGTTTTGTCTACGGTGAAATCGTTTGCGAAAATTGTGCAGATGTACCACACGATCTAAAACTTTCACCAACTCTTAAAAAAATATTAGGATATCGTGCTACTGCAGAGCATGTACCTCTTATGCCCTCTTTGTACAAAGGCAAGCATCCTTAATCGTTTCCAGGAGTTCAACTACTACTACTGCTACAGAGCATATGAGATATCCTCCTGAACCCTCTTTATACAGAAGGAAACATCCTGCATCGTTGACAGCTAATATTCCATCGAGCATATATGTTTATTCAGATATTTGTGAAAGTTATGTCACAGGTGATGCTCAAACACCGTTACTACGGGTCGTACCTTTTGAGTTAGATCATTATTATTTTTATTGTTGTGAAAATCAACTGATGGGATGCACCTCATCAGCTGCTTTGAATTACCGATTGCGCTCGCCTATCGAGCGCAATCGAGTTGGCCCTAAAATAAAACAGTTGCCTGTTTGGATGCACGGCAACGCAGTTGCGTTGTCATACATTCAAACAGGGAAACAACAGAGTCGATTGACAGCTGTTGTCAAAGTTACACGTTCCTCGATTAGCTTCGACTTTTGCTATTAAATATACACCTTTTTATATACCCTGTCTAAATTCTTTGCATTATGGTAGTGTCAAAATTAAAAATTTCTCAGCGCCTCGATATATTCCCTTATTACGACGCGAATTTCAAACGATTGAAATCGATATAAGAGATGAATTTGGTTGGACAGTACCATTCGATCGCGGAACTTTGACAGTGACATTACAATTTAAGCGTGTCGGATAAATGTGCCCTCAAGATGGCAGATCACTATACGACGTATTACGACGAGTATGACGATCAAGTGGGGTTTGGACGAGGTGGTTACGGGGGAATCTGTCATGTCTATAATGGTAGACCAAACCAGCGCGGTCATGGAATTGGAAGATTTTTGGGAGGCTTGCTACGAAGAGTGTTACCATTGTTAAAAACAGGAGCCAAAGCAGCGGGACGGGAAATGCTACGAACTGGGGTCAACATTGCCTCGGACGTTGTTGACAAAAACATATTCACAGAGTCAATAATTTGACAAAAACATACCGATAAAAGAATCATTTCATACCAGAGTACGCGAATCAACTAAAAATCTCAAACGCTGAGCCAAAGACAAAATCGATGCGTTAATGAGCGGATCAAGATATATGCCTGGACAATTAATGTCTGCCTCTCACTTTGTCGGTGATCGCGATTCAGTAAAAATCGCGAATGTGAAAAAGTGACGTATTGAAAAGCGAAAAAAGAAGAAAAATCTGTTTCTGTGTATCAGAGAAAGACGAAAAAGAAGCCAGGTATATTCATTATTTTCACCATTTTCAACTATAGGTGTACTTGTAAGCGAAACATAGTTATTTTCATCATCAAAAGGAATGCGTAAAAATGTCATTGGAATGTGTATTTCGGCTAGTGATACTTCCCATTCGCCATCTAGTCGAATCGATGATGACAATTGTGTAGGAAAATGGGTCGTTGTGTTTTCAGGAAAAAATTTCATACTGCTGTTGCTAGGCAGTACTATGTAAAAGTGATTTCTATCAGCCATGTCTAGATTATTTTGTCTTATTATATCTTATTTTTTGAGGTATTTTTACACGTGCCAATTCTTCTTCGTGAAAAACGCCATCTATTTTCTCACCACTTAAATCACGAAGTATATAAGTCGGTGGTTGCCGATACGTGGAAACACAGCTGATTTTCAAAACTTCTTCACTCCTCCCAACTTCATAACCTTTTACAAAGACAGCTTTATTGCTACTAATCCACAAGGTCTCCACACTGATATTTAGGCTGTCGCAAATTTTCACTACCGTACCGGCGTTCTGAATTAGCGAAAGCTAAATGCGCATTCTTATTCGAAATATTACAAGGTTCGAACTTAGTTCCGCTATGTTTAGTATGATTATAAGCACGAACAATCATTGATAATTATCAATGATTGATAATTATCAATGATTATTATTTCGCTAATTCAGAACGCCGGTACGGTAGTGAAAATTTGCGACAGCCTAAATACACCGGCACACAAAAAAAAAAGTTGTCTGTACACCGGGCGCCACCCATATACCGGCATGTTTTTTGACCCGCTGAATACGAATTTGAAGTCCGTTCAGGCCGTCCAGCCTTCAGTTTCGAGTAAATTGCAAAAAACCCCCAAATAATAGCGAAAATTCGATATTTTGGCAAGAAAAAAAATTTGAGAATCTAAGAAAAGCATGACTACTATGTATTTTGATCTGTCAAATACTAATTTTGATTGTACCTTAATCATAAGCTGTTTTAAATCGAAAAAATTGGGAAAAATCCTTAAAAAACCGTAAAAATCGCGAAAAATTGGGTTTATCTTGGTATAAAAAATTGGTGGACGCGGATTGACAAAAATTTCGATGTCATTCAATTTTTTTGATCTGATTTTGCAATAAATTTGGCCAATAATGCCCTCAAACATTCATAAAACGACAAAAAATTGATAAAATAGCAGAAAATTGCTGCTGAAAAATAGAAAAAAATCTTTTAAACACAATTAAATAAACTTCTTGTATTTTTTATCAATAAAATACAAGATTAAGATCCAAGAATGTACACAAATTGGATTTTATACGGTTTTTTGAGGGTATTGTACTGTTTCATTCGCAAATGATTTACCAAGTAGATACCTCTTCTGCCATTTTGTCTTTTATCTAGTAAAAATTTGCCATCGTCTTGGGATTTCAACTTTATCGATGTGTAGACTTCATTTCATTGCATGATCGCTTGTACTTGCAACCAGAGCACCTCCTCGGGGTGACGGTGGGCAACAGAACCATCTGGCAGAGTCCCTGGGTTAGCGGCGTGTGTGCCGTCATGGCAGGTACAAGTGATAAGTACTTTACGATGCAGGGATCCGGAAACCCAGTATCGGCGTCTGGTCAGGGTTACAAGTGATAAGTACTTTACGATGCAGGGATCCGGAAACCCAGTATCGGCGTCTGGTCAGGGTCAGAAAGCAGGCCCGCAGGCGTCGTCATCCAGCGACTGCAGCTCTTCAGTAGTGGGAAACTTGGTAGAAAGCAGGCCCGCAGGCGTCGTCATCCAGCGACTGCAGCTCTTCAGTAGTGGGAAACTTGGCTACTGGAGAGTGTACTATTACAAGAAGCAATTCCCATCTGTGCAATAAGAATCCTGATCTATTATTTTTATTTTTTATTTATTGTATACTTGTCTAGGCTTATTTTGCCTGTCACAAGGGTAAGAAGCAATTCCCATCTGTGCAATAAGAATCCTGATCTATTATTTTTATTTTTTATTTATTGTATACTTGTCTAGGCTTATTTTGCCTGTCACAAGGGGCTGTTTACTTGGCGTTTTTCTGGGCTGCTCTGCCCTGAGCGTGCGGCTGTGGACCGACTTGTGCTTTCTGTACTGCATTTGCATGGTGCTTAAGCACCGTAGCATGGGGAAACCACAGAAAAAACCCATGCTAGTACAGTCGGCATAGGCAAAGTCCCAATGGTCGATAGAATTTTACCAATTTTATCGATCAGTGGTTCCCTTTGACCCACGCCTGGCGTTCAGGGACCTTCACCTTAACACAGTGCGCGCAGCTGAGCTGGCCCCCTATCCGGGCAGAGAGACCTTGGTCATCTCTGTCCAGCCAGGGTGCCCGCCAGAGCTACACGAGTGCCGGGTGACTGTCACTGACGCTTTTCCGTGCCAATTGCACCATTCATCGATCGATGAAACATCGGTCGATAATGGTGCAGCCTATTATATCGTCGATCCAGCGGGCACGGGGATTTTTTTCCTCAGAAAAAAACCTCTCGCTGTGGGATTCGAACCCCGGTCTTCCGCATGGCGAAGCAACGCTCAACCACACGGACCACCGATCGAAGAATCCTGATCTATTTTGTTACATTTGTGGGGAGTTTGAGCCGGTGAAGAACCGTAGAATGTTTAGAGCTGGATTGAAACAAAGTTATGAAGAATGCTTTCGCATTCAGATTACAAATTTGAATTCGGCCTGAGTCCCACACTTTGTTTGTGGTCGATGCCATATCATGTTGACACGATGGGAAAAAACTAAGACAAGAGAAAACTTGAAATTTACAGTTCCCATGATTTGGACTTCACCAACAAGCTCGCATAACTGTTACTTCTGTATGACTGAAATTGCCGGTTTCACTTCGTTAAATAGAAGTAAAATAAAATACGCTAATACTTCATCAGCAATTAAGCCACAGAAAACAGTTATTAATGATGAAACTAAACCTCTTGAAGAGATGGAAGTAGAGAAAGAAGAAGTGCCAATGGAGGAAGAAGAGGAAGAAGAAATTTCTGGAGATGAAAATCCTAATGATGAAGATTTCATGTCAGATAAGAAAAAAGAAGACCCTGAAATATTCAGTCGAGAAGAAATAAATGATCTCATACGAGATTTAAACTTACCAAAGGATGGAGCTGAATTACTGGCATCAAGGCTAAAACATAAAAATTTATTAGCTCATAAAGTAACGTCTTACTTTTATCGGAATAGAGAAGAGGAGTTCCGAAAGTTTTTCACAAAAGATGATAAAAACTCGATGGTGTACTGTTCTAATGTGAAAGGCTTGGTTGATGAATTGAAACCAGATACCTATAAAGACGATGAGTGGAGACCCCTTATAGATTCATCAACTAGAAGTCTTAAAGCTGTCTTACTTCACATTAGTAACATGTTAGCACCAATTCCAATAGCCCATTCGACAAAGCTTAAAGAGACCTATGAAAATTTGGGAATTGTCTTGGACAAGATAAAATATTTCGAGCACCAATGGCGAATTTGTGGGGATCTCAAAATTGCAACGCTTCTTCTAGGTCAACAATCAGGATTTACCAAATATCCTTGCTACCTATGTTTGTGGGATAGCAGAGACAGTGTCCCACACTTTGTTTGTGGTCGATGCCATATCATGTTGACACGATGGGAAAAAACTAAGACAAGAGAAAACTTGAAATTTACAGTTCCCATGATTTGGACTTCACCAACAAGCTCGCATAACTGTTACTTCTGTATGACTGAAATTGCCGGTTTCACTTCGTTAAATAGAAGTAAAATAAAATACGCTAATACTTCATCAGCAATTAAGCCACAGAAAACAGTTATTAATGATGAAACTAAACCTCTTGAAGAGATGGAAGTAGAGAAAGAAGAAGTGCCAATGGAGGAAGAAGAGGAAGAAGAAATTTCTGGAGATGAAAATCCTAATGATGAAGATTTCATGTCAGATAAGAAAAAAGAAGACCCTGAAATATTCAGTCGAGAAGAAATAAATGATCTCATACGAGATTTAAACTTACCAAAGGATGGAGCTGAATTACTGGCATCAAGGCTAAAACATAAAAATTTATTAGCTCATAAAGTAACGTCTTACTTTTATCGGAATAGAGAAGAGGAGTTCCGAAAGTTTTTCACAAAAGATGATAAAAACTCGATGGTGTACTGTTCTAATGTGAAAGGCTTGGTTGATGAATTGAAACCAGATACCTATAAAGACGATGAGTGGAGACCCCTTATAGATTCATCAACTAGAAGTCTTAAAGCTGTCTTACTTCACATTAGTAACATGTTAGCACCAATTCCAATAGCCCATTCGACAAAGCTTAAAGAGACCTATGAAAATTTGGGAATTGTCTTGGACAAGATAAAATATTTCGAGCACCAATGGCGAATTTGTGGGGATCTCAAAATTGCAACGCTTCTTCTAGGTCAACAATCAGGATTTACCAAATATCCTTGCTACCTATGTTTGTGGGATAGCAGAGACAGAAAAAATCACTATGTGAAAAAAGAATGGCCTGCCAGAGTACAATTAAATGTCGGTCGTCATAATGTGATACGTACACCATTAATTCAGTCTTCAAACCATCTGCTACCGCCACTTCACATCAAACTAGGTCTCATAAAACAATATGTCAAAGCTCTGGACAAGGATGGTGATTGTTTTCAGTACTTGAGGGGAAAGTTTCCAGCGATAAGTGATGCCAAATTGAAAGAGGGAATTTTTAATGGACCCCAAATTCGAACCCTATTTCAGGATACTAATTTTCCAGGTACGATGAATGATACGGAGAGATCAGCTTGGGTTTAATGGACCCCAAATTCGAACCCTATTTCAGGATACTAATTTTCCAGGTACGATGAATGATACGGAGAGATCAGCTTGGGTAAGTTTTAAAAATGCGTGTCAAAATTTTTTAGGGAATAATAAAAGTGAAAATTACAGGCCAATCGTTGAAGAATTGGTGATAAATTACAAAAATTTAGGATACTTGATGAATCTAAAATTACACTTCCTAGATTCTCACATCGACCACTTTCCTTCAATCGTTGAAGAATTGGTGATAAATTACAAAAATTTAGGATACTTGATGAATCTAAAATTACACTTCCTAGATTCTCACATCGACCACTTTCCTAAAAATCTTGGGGACTACAGTGAAGAACAGGGAGAACGTTTTCATCAAGATATTAGTGAAATGGAGACTAGATATCAGGGAAATTCCTTATAGTTGTACTACCGTCTAATAACGACCTGTGAGTTTTCTCTATACCCAAAAGAAGATAAGAAACGAAAGAGAAATCCACTTCGTAGATCATTCGAAAATAAAAGAGTTCGATACCACCGGAAAACAGTTTAAAAGTTGGAAAAATCATTCTTCTTATTCTGTTTATACGTCATTTTTCTAGATTTTACAATTTTTATGCATTTTCAGATTTTTACCTAAAACAGTTTAAAAGTTGGAAAAATCATTCTTCTTATTCTGTTTATACGTCATTTTTCTAGATTTTACAATTTTTATGCATTTTCAGATTTTTACCGTGTATTTTATAGATAAAAAATACAAGAAGTTTATTTAATTGTGTTTAAAAGATTTTTTTCTATTTTTCAGCAGCAATTTTCAGCTATTTTATCAATTTCTTGTCGTTTTATGAATGTTTGAGGGCATTATTGGCCAATTGTGTTTAAAAGATTTTTTTCTATTTTTCAGCAGCAATTTTCAGCTATTTTATCAATTTCTTGTCGTTTTATGAATGTTTGAGGGCATTATTGGCCAAATTTATTGCAAAATCAGATCAAAAAGATTGAATGACATCGAAATTTTTGTCAATCCGCGTCCACTTCGTTTTATGAATGTTTGAGGGCATTATTGGCCAAATTTATTGCAAAATCAGATCAAAAAGATTGAATGACATCGAAATTTTTGTCAATCCGCGTCCACTAATTTTTTATACCAAGATAAACCCAATTTTTCGCGATTTTTGCGGTTTTTTAAGGATTTTTCCCAATTTTTTTCGATTTAAAACAGCTTATGATTAAGGTACAATCAAAGATAGTATTTGACAGATCAAAATACATAATAATCATGCTTTTCTTAGATTCTCAAATTTTTTTTCTTGCCAAAATATCGAATTTTCGCTATTATTTGGGGGTTTTTTGCAATTTACTCGAAACTGAAGGCTGGACGGCCTGAACGGACTTCAAATTCGTATTCAGCGGGTCAAAAAACATGCCGGTATATGGGTGGCGCCCAGTGTACAGACAACTTTTTTTTTTTTGTGTGCCGATGTAATACATCAATATAGCGCATTGACCCCGCTCTTTAAGTGTGCGATTGAATCTTTCAATCACAGCTGCTTTCACATCGGGATTACGGGCTATACGAAAAACTATGTTTTTTTTCGAGCATATGCTGAAATGGCGATCCGATAAATTCCTTACCACGATGTGTTTGCAGTGTATGAGGTGTACGACCGCCATTTTTGCTCAATATTCTCGCTACTCTAACACTGTCGGAAGATTTATCCTTAAGCGCTTCAACCCAAGCGAATTTAGTTAAAACATTAATTACAACAAGTAAATAATTATAACCATCATTATACGAAGAAATGCCTCATACATAGACAAGATCAGCTTCCCATGCACCGTCCACTTCACATACAATGTACATTCGCCTTTTGAATCGACGCCTCGTACGTTTATGCCGGGTATATTCTTCCTGACCATCAAGCCATTCACTATTTGGCTCTTAGGAATTTTATTCTTCACAGAGTCAATAATTTGGCGTGCGCCCGAAAAACTAACAGGGTTCTCGGGATTATACTACGAATTGTTCAATGTAAATCGTGTAATTCTTTGTCTTTTGCGTAGCAGAATTCTATTTCCTAAGCCTTCACCTTGTTGTGGTAGTCGTCTGAGTCCTTTACGTTTCCGTGTTCTTCTTAGGTATGGTGTATTTTTATCCTCCTCACTCGTACCTGGATGTATACGTTTTTGTGCTACGTTAGTCACATTTATAATTTCGGGCAAACGTCCTGGTGAATTATTTTCGATGCTCGTGAATGATGTTGGTCCACTATCGTCGATATTGTTTGTATTGTTTCGCCATGACCATACACTTTGCTGGTGTTCAGGTGTCGAAGTTCGAATCCAAAAATCATGATTTCCAATGTATTTGCGTGGGATGTTCCCTCGCTGAAGCGCACTTGCAAACTGTTCGCGTCCTACGGCAGTTGATTGTTTTCTTTTACGTATTGCATTATTCAATAAGTCTATCATATTGAAATGTGGAATAGTATGGTTATGTATAGATACGATCCCTTGTTTGCCCCAACGAATTTGTGAAGGTGGTAGACGTGATATTCGCTCGAGCAACTTTCTGGCTTTTGAACGAAAGCGGTTTGGAATACTTTCAATTATCAACTGGTTTAGATCATAATCTTGCATTACTCCTCCGTGATGATCAGGTGTATAGTGCACTGATGGATTTTCCAATGCATTCTGATTTGGCGTAGTAATTGGACGCTTGTTTCCCAGTTGGTGTAGATAGCGTTGCAAAACTTGATAATAGGCTGTCCACTGTTCTCGATCATTTTCGTATAAAAGTGAATTTAAAATATCACTTAACTCATTATCTAGTCTTGTCAATGTAGTACCGTACGTTTGCACTGAATTGACACTATTAGGATACCCAAGAGTTTTTGGTGACTGTGTCAAGTGTAAAACACTATCTTCAGGAACTACCACCATTTTCTTTGCATACTCCATTTTGATTCTTTTATAAAACTTGATATTAATGCTCCTAGATCCGGTGCTAATAGCGCTGGTAAAAATCCTCCTTTTTAAACAATTATCCGTTTTTTAGTTGATAAACTGGATCCTCTTTGCGCGAATCGTCGTAGAAATCGTGCGTATTGTTTCAAAAGCCTTCTCTCTTGAGGTTTGAGAGGTATGGTACGTTGTAAAATGTTAAATGCACACTACGATATACACCTGATTAGTTGGATATCTTGTCCTGGATCAGCTTTAGCGAGTAGTACTCTTCGCTGTGATTTACTTAGATGACATAGAGCACTCGATATAGCTCGATGTTTCTCACCCGGACCACTTTATGAAGCCATTATGGACGACCGACTGAAACATCATTTGATATAGGCGATCTTTTCATAGGTTATCTATCCACGGAGACATATTGACGTGTGTCATTAGGAAATATACTTGTCGTGAATTCACAGGAAGCAAACCAGTGACTTCCATTTCAGAACCAGTAAGGAGCTCCATCAACCTCTTTCTACTTGTGACAATTTCAATTTGCGGTAAATTTTCACGCTGTCCAAATTTACCCCAAAACAAATTTAGGCATAACTTGGCAACAGAACGCAGACCTTCATTATATCCAATTTCGTCATACTCGAGGTGAATTCCTTCATGCGAAAAATAATTCCTGATATAATTTTGTTTCAGATTATCATCATTTACACACTCAGTCGGCCACCTACTCACTTCTGGCTTAATTTTAAAAAAAGTATTAGTGTACTCGACAAATATACCACTATCTTTAAAAATAGGGTCATACTGTGTAATTTCGTATTGCCAGATTTCATAGACTTTGATCAGAATGTACCCTAGTGAGACAGCTTTACGAATTTCATCGACGACCCATGTTCTTGTGCATTGTCGATCGTTGGGGTCATCGTGAGAGCAATCATTTTGATACATATTTTCATCACACGTCCTACTTAACGCAAAAACAAGTTTTCCGTTCCTCCTTGCCGGTAATAACGGATGATAGAAATTACGAGGTGGTGGAATAGTGCATTTTACAAGACCTTCTACCTGTGTTAAGTCATTATTGTGACCCAGCAAGATTTCACATGAATCTGCGATAAAAATTCTAGGGTGACCTGTCAGGATTGACCCGTTTTGCATCTACATATTTTAAATTTCTCGTGCTCGTAGCGTCACAAAGTGCAGCCATACTTTCGGTCCTGCCGCCAAAAAATGCATCGCGAGAATTGAGCGGCGAATCACATAATAACGGATGTGAGCGTAGGTATACTCTGAGATTTTCGTCTTGTGCAAGATTACTGTCAAAATCACACTCCTATTTTTCAACTAATTGATAGCCGAGCGATGAAATCAAATTAAAAATTGCCTCAGTTTTTTCAAACCGATTATCCATAGAGTCGTCATTATGAATTTTTGCATCGCGATGAATTCGGTAACAGCGCAAGCAACCATGCCAGGAGCAGCCATGAAACTGATAAACTGTTCTAGAGTTATTTTGCCCATCTTCGCAATAACCATCAACCAAAAGACCACATGGTGGTCTAAAAATCGTGACATCACTGCGACAATATTTAATGAATCCATGTTGGAAATAAAAAATATAATTTTCACGCTTTTTATTCTCATGCCATACTAGAAATTCCTCTTCTTCATTTGCAAACATTGAGTCGGGCGAAAAAATTCTACATCAGGAATAGGACCGATATAATTGGTATTATCAGGGTGATTGAATAAACTAGGAAAAAAACCTTTTTCTTCTTGACCTGCAAAGCCGCAAGCTTTCGGTAATTTACTGAGGGGCATATGAAGGTAATGTTAGTAACTCTCAATGAATGTCGTTTTTCCAATTGTCATAACCATCATGTTTGTACCGCTCAAGATAAGGATGGTATCTGTGTTTTTTTTTCCTTAACTATGTATCGGAGGATAAATTGTGCATCGAAGCTTTTCGCGTTATGGGCAATGCAGATAATTATTTCATCCGTTTTGAACCTTTCCAATGCAAGCTCAACCAATTGAGCTACAGGGCGTTCTTTAAAAATATATTCGCGTTGTGAAAATTAAAATTTCTAAGTTTGATATATATTTTATAACCAAAATAATGAATGACATCTCAATTTTACAGGGCGTTCTTTAAAAATATATTCGCGTTGTGAAAATTAAAATTTCTAAGTTTGATATATATTTTATAACCAAAATAATGAATGACATCTCAATTAACAGACGTCAGAAAAGCTGATGGCGCGTGGACGGCATTTGGACGAGTCTTAATGCGTCCAAAAAGCGGACGGGATTTGGACGCGGTTTGGACAAGTGATCTTACACGTCCAAAAAGCTGACGGTATTACGACGTCATTTGGACGAGTGACCTTATGCGTCCAAAAAGCTGACGGCATTTGGACGGAATGTCCAAAAAGCGAACGGGATTTGGACGCTGTTTGGACGAGATTTAGACATGAAATAAAATTGACGGCATTTGGACGCAGTTTGGACGGTATTTGGACGTTTTCATTTTTACTCGGGAGTGTACCAATTGAGTCCAGTCTCCTCTATATTTTTTACGAATAAAAAAATTTATCTCACTATTTTTCCATCATTATAAACGATAAAAAGTTTGTAATTATTAAAAATAATAGAAAGGAATAAAAATTTTTACGAATAAAAAAATTTATCTCACTATTTTTCCATCATTATAAACGATAAAAAGTTTGTAATTATTAAAAATAATAGAAAGGAATAAAAAAAATCACTCAAAATAGATCTTTCCACCTTTGCAAATAATTCATCAAGATCGACTGACGGAAAAAAAGCTATTGAAAAACTGCGCAAGCTCACCACTTAAAATGTATCCAAATAAATTCGCAGTCGTCAATATAAAGAATGTATATTAAATCACATGATTTTGAAAAATTTTTTAATTGCAAGCTCACCACTTAAAATGTATCCAAATAAATTCGCAGTCGTCAATATAAAGAATGTATATTAAATCACATGATTTTGAAAAATTTTTTAATACAAAAAAACGAACTCTAAAACCGTCAGTTTAACATGAAAACTGCGTTGTAAAATTGATTAAACCACCATTGACTTAACAGTTGTGGCGCGACAAATTGACAGTGTTTTGTGTCAATGCGTGCGTGATGTTCACATATAAAATATATATATGCATATGTAAACTTTTGTTTACGCTATCAGCAACGCGGCAAGAAAAAAAGAACAAGAAAAAAAGAGTGGGAGAAAGAGGAGAAATAAGGCACGACATATGCATAATAAACTTTTGTTTACGCTATCAGCAACGCGGCAAGAAAAAAAGAACAAGAAAAAAAGAGTGGGAGAAAGAGGAGAAATAAGGCACGACATATGCATAAACATGCACGTACAGAGCGAGCGATTATATATAAGTATATACATATGTGAATATGAACGCGTCGCTACTGGATCGTCGACAATTAAAAATAATAGAAAGGAATAAAAAAAATCACTCAAAATAGATCTTTCCACCTTTGCAAATAATTCATCAAGATCGACTGACGGAAAAAAAGCTGTGCATTGAAATTTAATAACGTCCGTTCGATGGCTCTTTAGACTGAAAACAGCCAACAATGCGATGTATTATTAATAAATATCGATGATATTTCGCGA
>MVJL01003124.1:0-31373 GCA_002156465.1 Macrocentrus cingulum | reverse complement strand
TCCAGAAATTTGTCTAAAAAAATTAGTTCGGCAATTTACCGCGAGGTAGCGCTGCGGTCGCAAATCGTGATTTTTCGTTTTTCCTCGATATCTCGCGAAATAAGGGAGATATGCAAAAATGTGACTCTTTATAAATTATTGCAAATTAAATTTCCTACAAATAATGTCGAGCAAAATTTTCTGTAGCTCTACATCCGTAGCCGGAAAATCCAAAAAACTGAATTCCGGAAAATGTTTTTTAATGTCGAGCAAAATTTTCTGTAGCTCTACATCCGTAGCCGGAAAATCCAAAAAACTGAATTCCGGAAAATGTTTTTTTTCTCGTGGTTGAAGGCAATTAATTAGTTGGATTACTAATTATATAGGATAAAAAGTTGTTTAATGCATGAAGTTAGCGTTATTTTCGTGTTTTAAAAAAGTTCAGATTTCTTTAGCGTCGAAAAAACACTAAAATAACGCTATTTTGTGGCTTTAATAGCTTATTATTGTATATTATTAACAATTAGACTAATTAACTGCCATTAATCACGAGAAAAAAAACATTTTTTCAAATTCAGTTTTCCCCATTTTCCGGCTACGGATGAAGAGTTACAGAAAATGTTATTGAACACAATTTGTAGAAAATTCAATTTTCAATAATTTATAAAGAGTGACATTTTTGCATATCTCTCTTATTTCGCGAGATATCGAAGAAAAACGAAAAATCACGATTTGCGACCGCAGCGCCACCCCGTGGTAAATTGCGGAACTATTTTTCCGACGAATTGACGAATTTTCCATGAAAAAATTAGTTCTGCAATTTACCGCGAGTTGGCGCTGCGGTCGCAAATCGTGATTTTTCGTTTTTCCTTGATATCTCGCGAAATAAGAGAGATATGCAAAAATGTCACTCTTTATAAATTATTGGAAATTGAATTTCCTACAAATTATGCTTGGTAAAATTTTCTGTAGCTCTTCATCCGTAGCCAGAAAACCGATAAAACTAAATTTCGGAAAATTTTTTTTTTATCGTGATTAATGGCAGTCAATTAGTCTAATTGTTGATAATATACCATAATAAGCTATTAAAGCCACAAAATCAGCGTTATTTTAGTGTTTTTTCGACGCGAAAAAAATCTGACTCTTTTAAAAACACTAAAATAACGCTAATTTCATGGATGAAATAACTTTTTATCGTATATAATTAACAATTAGACTAATTAACTGCCATTAATCACGAGAAAAAAAACATTTTCCGGAATTCAGTTTTTTGGATTTTCCGGCCACGGATGTAGACCTACAGAAAATTTTGCTCAACATAATTTGTAGGAAATTCAATTTCCATTAATTTATGAAGAGTAACATTTTTCGATATCTCCCTTATTTCGCGAGATATCGAGGAAAAACGAAAAATCGTGATTTGCGACCGCAGCGCCGCCTCGTGGTAAATTGCCGAACTAATTTTTTAAGACAAATTTCTGGATTTTTCATGAAAATTTAGTTTTGATACGCGCAGCGAGATGGCGCTGCGGTCGCAAAAAATTAAATTTTGTTTAAAAAACCGCGATTTTTTCGCTCTGTAAAGCGGGTAAAATCGTGTCAATAAATATAATTAATAATACATCATAAAATTACTTATTTATTCGAAAAAAAAATTTTTTTTCTCGCGGAAAATCCGATTTTTCTCGGCTTCGAAAAAAACGAAAATAACGCGAATTTCTTGGTCTAAACTACTTTTTATTGTTTGTACTTGATAATTAGAATGATCACTTACCTTTAATGATGAAAAAAAAAAATGTTTTTGCAAATTCAGTTTTTTGGATTTTTCGGCCACGGATAAAGAGCTACAGGAAATTTCATACAACATAATTTGTAGGAAAATTAATTTCCAATAATTTATATAGAGTGACATTTTTGCATATCTCCGTTATTTATCGAGTTATCATTGAAAAACTGTTATCAATTTTAGTTTTTTCATGATAACTCGCTAAATACGCACGATATTGCACAATTGCATTCGACATAAATTGTGGGGAATTTAATTTTATATAAAAAACGTCAGATAGAATTTTCTGTAACTATCGATCCATAGCCACAATTTCCAAAAAACTAATTTAAAAAAAAACTTTTTTTACTATTCAAGCGTTGGGTCATTGCTTAAATAAAGTAAACTAATTGCTATATCTCATAAAATATACTGTATGAGATAAACAATTCCAAATTGGAAAAAAAAAAACTACTGTCTCCCTGATTCGATCGCACGAAGTCTGGCGTTGGGGACGAATACTTAACCCCCGTAAGCTGTTGAATAGTCTCAACCTTGGTTGGATATTACTTATATATAAAAAACACATTACATTTATTTGAAAAAAAAAATTTTTTTATTATTTTAGCTCAGTAAAATTGTTTTTTTTTTTAAATATAAATTAAGAAAAATGTCACTTATTTTTTTACTTATGAATGGATCAAGGTCGAATTCGGCAAGAGCGCAGAAGCAAGGACATTATTCACTTATTTTTAATTGCACGGACCTTCTGTAATTAGGCTAGGATCAATAAAGTTATAGCTGTATACAATAATAATAATTCTAAGAGCCGCTAACTGCTCAGCTAAGCACTCTTGACGCTTCCCAGCACGCTGGATGATGCCGTCGAGTGACGTCGTCACGAATGTGTGCATGAAAATACACTCAGAGATTGCACTCAGGACATAATGCCTAAATATAAAATAAACGACAACAACATAACCTCTCATCTTGTTTATATTCTCGCACGAAGCAAAAAATGCGTAGTATAAAAACAGTGATAATATTTACAATCGTAATATTGAGTGTCGTAGCAAAGTGGCTTTTTGACGCTCTATTTCCATGCGAAAAAGTGATCGCTGATATTTCCAAATGTCCTGCATGTTATGGCACAAATGCCTGCTCAAATATTGACAGAAAAAACATACAAATTACCCCCTTTAACATTCGAACTGCAATATCGCACTTATTTGCATCTAAAAATGTTTTTTACGGCCACTTAAATGACGTGAAAATAGTAATAAAAAAATTGGCAAGTAATGAAGAACTTACCACATTTGACGCGATGATTTGTCGGGATAAAAATTTTTTATCTATTTGTCCGGACAATCCAACGTTTAATTTTGATAATAATGACTTTATTATTCATATTCATGCAGCAGTATCACCAAATTTTCACGATTATAATGGCAGTGGATTAATTCTCTGCCCGACAACGCACCATCTGCAAGTACTTATTGATCAGCTTGAGAAATTAAATTTTACGAATTTGGCGCACCTGTGGACACTCGTTAAAATCAACCCTGAGCCAATGATCCTGCAGGTGAGCTTGAAAATATTTTTTTTAGAATTTTTTTCACCTTCAGTGACAATTTTTTGTGGTTTTAGATTCTCCGAGCCGAGGAGGGATGGCCAGTACCGAGGTTTTTTGGCGCCTGCGGAAGGATCGTGATCGAGGAGTATATCGGACATCCCCTGGTAACTTTTTACCATGAACCGTGGCTTCGCCGGGCGAAAATAGCAGCGGATTTACTCGAAGCCGCTCACATGTTCACTTTCCGTCGACCAGACTTGGCGTTTTATCTCATGGACGTCTCGCCGGACAATATTGCAGTTGATGACGACGACAAACCAAAATTCGTCGACCTGGAACACATGATTATCGTGAATAAAATAATCCCATCAACGGGTAAGTATTTAAAGGATTTAAAGAATGTCTGTATTTCAACGAGTTTCTCATTTCAGATCAACCTAAAAGCTGGAATTACTCACATGTCAATGATGTAACTGTTGAATGTGAAAACTGTTTTGCATTCTCACCTCAGGATATTTGTAGTCATCGAATAAGCGACCACAATTATTACTCTGTGTGTCAGGTGAGATGATACGTCATATCGCGCTTTTTTTTAGTAATATTACGATAACTGTATCATACAAAACGGTAGTTTTTCATTAATAATTTATAAAATACGCTTCATATAAGGGATGTGAAAAATTTGTAAAGATACAGTAGTGGTATAAAAAATTTTAAATTCGCTGCAATACGCTCTTTAGCATTTAGTACGATATTTTTATTAAATTTTGAGTGTAATTAAATTTTTTCTTACCTTTTTAGAATTTATTATCACCTGCCACGAGAGACACTTCAATTCCCAATGGATTACTTCACAGTGTGCCTTCAGATATTTTAAATCAACATCCGGAATTACTGGATGCATTAAATCAATGCGATGTACCGTCATTTGGGACTTCGAGAATCGAAGCTGGAGATAAACTCAGGTATATATTATCTGAAATTGTAAATAAATCAGCACAATGAAAATGATAAATTACGTTTTCTATCAAATTTAATTTATTTTTCTTTAAAGACAAAGAAAAAAAAAGTGTAAGAATACAAGATACCACGAGATACTCTTGTTATACAAAAAAAAAAATCGTTTTTTTACCATTTAAATAATGAACATAATTTTCTGTTTATTTACAATGTACTATTCTCTTTTTCAATGACTTGAATGAATATTTATTCTTAAGTTATGGCAATGAGAATCAAAGTAAAATCTAGAAATAATTACGTTATTGATTGGTAACGTCATGAATCCTCCACAAAAAAAACAACATTTTTAACATTTATTTTCTAATATCTCGTTGTTATTAAATTAAGATCTAGGATTTTTTTATAAATAATTAATCCTGCTTTGAAAGTCTCAATTTCTTTAACTCATTACGTAATTTCTCATTTTCACGTTCTAAATCATGAATTATTCTATCTTTCTTAGCTATTATCACATCTTTATCTTTGCTAAGCTCAAAAACTAGCTCAGTTGTTGTCGGTCGTTTTGTTGAATCGACATTGAGAAGTCTTTTGAGAAAATCCACCTAAAAAAAAATCAACGAAAAACAAATTAAAATTACTCTAAAAATAATTAAATCATTTAACATACCCAATTTGGTTGCTTAATCAAAATTTCCGGAGTATTTCCATCCTTAAATCGAGTCATTTGATCACAACACTCCATGTACGTTTGCATTGGTACAAGTATTTCAAAAAGAACAACACCCAAACTATAAACATCACTCTAAAACATTTAAAAAACATTATTTTCTATTTAAAACATTGAACTATCCCAAAATTTACTACTTACCTTAGGATCACATTTACCCTCGAGTTGTTCAGGCGCTGCGTACATTTGAGTTCCATGATTTGGATGATGACTTTCGTGTTCCAACGGACAAGCCAAGCCAAAATCTCCCAATTGAATTCTCAATTGTCCCGTAGTTGAAATAAAAATATTTTTCGGCTATTCAAAAAACAGAAATTCAATCAAAACCACTTGAAATTACTCAAAAAACCCAGGTTAATTACCTTAATATCATGATGTACAGTATTTCGCGAATGTATATACTGTAATCCAGCGAGAATTTGCGACAATATCTGTCGCACAATTGAATCCGAAGTAATTTCACGTCGTTCATCGAGCCACTCTCGTAGAGTTTGATCACAAAGAGCCATCTGTATGTATAAAATTGCCAGTTCTTGTTGCTAAAAAAAATTTGTGACGATTAAAACGTTGAAAATTTGATGAAAAAAAAATTTTTTTTACATTATTACCATTGACGAATTGTATTGGCAGACTGTCTTATTGGCTGGAAAACCCTCACTGTCCTCAGTTTCATCACTAGAATTAATTTCTTCGCCTACACTGGCTGAACAACTCCTCTTTTTACTGTCAGTATCGCTTTGCGACTTGTCGTGACGAAACGACACAACATCCGAGTCACTGTCGGATATTTTTGAGTTACTCTGCTCCTCGATTCGCTTGCCGATGATGCTAGTTGTGGAATTGAGCTGCTGGAAACGCTCGGTAATAATATTATTGGTAAAAGTAATACCGTCGGTGGTGCTGTTGAGACGCTCAACGCTCTCATGGCTCTCGGACGTGCTGACAACTGATGTCCGAGCACTTTGAGACTTTATGTAAAAAGACTCACTTTGACAGTTTCTCGATGCATCCTTTACACTTTCAAAGTCACTACGTTGCGTGACAACTGATCGACTTCGTTTTTGAACGGATCTTTTGTAGTTTCGAGTGTCCGAGCCTCGAGTACGCTCATCTAGAGTTAAACTGCGTGAACTGTGAGGTGTTGCGTTGAGTAATTGCGATGTTTTCTCGATCCATGCGCCTTTATACGTCACGATATTTGTATGATCGAATTTAGCAAGTGTTTTTACTTCTTCCAAATGATGGTAAATTTTTTCTATTCGATTTGGACGAACGCAAATTTTTTTTACAGCATATTCGTTGCCATCCAAACGATGTCGAGCCTTAAAAACATTCCCAAATCCACCGGAACCGAGGAAACTTATCTCCTCAAACTCGAAAACATATCTTCGAGCATCTGTTATAATACTAAATCAATTTTAATTAATTATTTATGCACTAGTAGCAGATTAGTTGCATGAACTTACGTTGGGTTTTGCATGATTGTATTACATCCCATTGCTGATCTGGCTAGTGTAACTAGTTGATATATTGCCATTTGATATTGTCCCCGCATTGCCTCGAATTTATCCATGGTATAGGTACTGTCAAGGAGCTTCATGTCGTGCAATTGATCGCACATGTCTGAAAAATTTTTTTTAAGAATTAAAAATTAGCTAATATCTTGATAAGAATGCAAATTAGAGAAATTTTGTTAAGAACCTTTTTTGTAGATATTAAAATTATCTATAAAAAAGGTATCTTGAAAAAAATTTGTATTTTTGATAGTTTCGAAAATATTTTGATTTTAAATAGCAAATTAATTTTTTATGTATGAATTTTTGAGATTAAACATGTGGTTTTGTTGAAAAATTATCTATTTTGTTTTACTTACAGTAGTAGAGCTTATTTCTCTTTATGGGATCCGGTTCAATCATTGTACATAAATGTTGAATGACAGACTCGGTGAAGACACTGCGCAAAGGGGTTAATCGTTCGACAATTTGTCGATCACAAGATAAATCTCCAATACCACTTAAACATTGTGCTAAAAAAGAATTATTCCTTGGATAGTATGAATAATATTGGATAAATTCGTGATTTTAAGAATTCGCGGGAAGTAATTGAGGTTAGAATACATACATTTGTCTGTGGTTGAATGACTGGTTAATTTTGAGCGTTGTGATTTTTTGCTTCTTTTTTTATTCATTTTTTTAATTGTTATTGATAAGTATAAAATGATTATTCCGTTGTGAGATGTTGATAAAATTCGAATTCTTTCCAAAGAACTTCCATCAGCGCCTTACCACTGCGTTGGAGAATAAGTTTCTCTCTGTCCAACAGAATTTATTCGTGCTATTTCATTCAACGCCTGCAGGGAGCAGCACTGCCTGTGCTCTCTCTCTCTCTCTGTGCATTGATGTTTAAATTTGCCGCGTTAACTTCCTCTGATAAAAGCTATTTATTTATATATCTAGCTGAAAAAATGATGATTAAGAAGATATTCTGAATTAACTTTTGAAAAATGTGTTGAAATTTTTTTTTCATTGCTAAAAAAAATTTCTATTCTTTCGGGAAAGAAATTTATAAACCTTTTTTGGACTTTATGTATTGATTTTATATTGAAAAAAAAAATTTTTCAGGAAATTTCTGTTGATAGTCATGTATATGCACAAAAAATAATTGGATTATGTTGTAAAAAAATGTTGTTTTTTTTTATGTTTTTTAACGTTGCACAAAAAATTCAATAGAATTAAAATTTTTTTTTTTTGGTTGAAAAAACTGAAAAATTGCGACAAAAGTGAATTTTCAAAACCTTTTTATTGAGTAAACCACCTTATTACATATATATTATTTATATGAAAGATGTGAAATTAAGTATTAAATAGGGGATTTATGACTTTAAGACTTGAGTTTTCTAATGCAAAATGCGTGAAATTCATTATTATGCAGCGAATTTCTAAGTAAAAAAACTCGAAATTTTCAATGTAAAGCAAAGTTATTATTATTTAGCAAATTTTTAGATATATAAAACATGACATCGGCGGCACGAAGATCAGCTCCAAGTAGATTCATAATAACAATCAGATACGTTTCTAAAAAAAAAAAAAAAAAGTTAACCCCCCATTTTTAAAGGTTGGTTGCGTACTTTTAGATGTGAATTACAAAATTTTTGACCCTAAAAACACGTAACTCGATGTAAAAAACCGTGTATATTAATGTAGATTATTATAGGTAGTAAAGTAGTAAAAAACAATTGAGATTGATTGAGTTACACGTATGGAATATCGAATATTATGTAATTTACATTGAAATTGATGCAATCAACCCCTAAAAATATTTTTTTTTTTTTTTTGTAGGAGCCAATCTCTTTGTTATCAACAATTGACTTTATGGAGTTTTCTGATGAGTACACTATACCGACAAGCGTTTTATATCCACAAACTATAGTAAATTTACATCAAAAATAGATTCTTGTTTACAATTAAATTCCGTATAAAATGGCGTTTTCTCTGAGCACTAAGTGATGTACAATGGAATGTCACTAAATAATGTTTTCATTTAAAAAACCATTAAATAGAAATAATAAATTTATATAAAACTGATTAGACAGTAGAAATACATAATCCACGTCATGATTACACAATTAACCCGATGTGTCTCCCTCTCAAATGACTTCAGACACAAAGTCATGAGGAAGTTAATAAATGCTCAGTTGTATGGTTAAATCCGCACGGTAAAGACAGTGAAAACTTAAATTCTAACATTGATTTTTTACATCAGAGAAAGTATATTTCTTAAAGGCATATATTTTATGTCATACAAATAAAATTGTTGACTGCAAAAAACGGTATGTGAATTAAATATTCTCACAATATTTTACTACACCCATATAGAGCTCACATGTAAACATTTATTCAGTTAATATTGTAATCGATCAAACGTGGGAGATATCGAAATTATGGAAATAAAGAAGATTTTTTTTTTCTCTAGGCAATTAATTTTTTTGGATTTATCACTTTATAAAATCATTCTACGTCTAATAGTCCGTGGTACATTGAATATAACTTATGCGTGAAATTCAGGAAGAGTTGAGAAAGTCCTTTGAGATGAATAAAAGTCACCACAACACCCGGATACATCTCATCCAACAATTATTTTTAACAAATTTTTTTTTTTTTGTCTTTAAAGGAGCCTCTCTATTATGTGAATCTACAGTCACTATTAATTTATTCTGCGGTTCGGATAAAATCTCAACAATTTTCTACTAGATCTAAAAAAAAGGTAAGTAAAAATATTAAAAATCACAAGTGGAATAATGTTTTTATCATGTATCTAAAACGAAAAGGACGTAGAAAAAAAATTTTTAGTTTTTTATATCAAAATATCTTCCAAACTACTGGAAATTGAACTTTTTTACAAGAGACCTTTTTTGTAGAGAATTTTATCAGCTACAAAAAAGGTCTTTATAAAAATTTGTCTAAGACCCATCCTTATTGAGATCCCATATAAAATGTCACTTAGGTAAAGTTAGAAAAAAAATGTATATATGAAAAATCTTGTCTGTTTTACATAAAAATATCTTCAAAACTAGTTAAGATAGTAATTTTTTACAAGAGACCTTTTTTCTATAGAATTTTATTAGCTACAAAAAAGGTCCTTATCAAAATTCGCCTAACACCCATCTTTATCAAGATATGAAATAAAACATTCACAATGCATTTTAACGATGCGTTTTTTTAGTTTTAAATTCACGATAATTCCAAATAAAAACTTTGACAACTGTTTCATCAAAATTGTATAAGTAATTAAATTAAAATGAACCAAAAAAAAAGTAATCTGAACAATACAACAAATTTTTTCCTCCGACCAAACACACATACTGTAAAATTGCATTCACAATAGGCCAACAGACTTTCTTAACTTTCTTATACAATTCTTAAATAAACCCCAGACATATTATAATTGTCCATATAACCAAACATTTATTTTTATAGAAGATCCAGAAGACTAAATTTCGCAATGGACCATAAAAAAAACAACACGAATTTCTGTTCAAAACAAAAATGTCGTGCAATATCACGCGCGACTCAAGGGCACAGTCGAAAACGAGTCGGCTACACGTCTGTCAGTATAGTGAGCCATTGCAAAATTTCATGGAGTAAAAAAAAATGAAGCTGCAACAGAAAAAAAAATTAACGCGACGATTCAAAGGAAGCTGATGTGAGTGGTTGGACACAAACCCGTTGTATTGAGAGAGGATGTCGACAAGAACTCTTGGCAAGCACTCTTGAGGATGACCGACAGCAGGGGGACGGCGTTAAAGGTGTAACACACATCACGTGGGGGCTTTCAGGCCCCTGTGTATGGGTCCGCTGAAGATGACGCCTGGAAGACGATGGTGGGAGCTATTTAGGTTACTCGTAGCACCAGGGAATGTGGGCCGACTATATACTGGCGCATCACGATCACTCGACAGTTCATTCCGTCTTTGAAATTCACAATCTTAAGGTCTCTGCAACGCTGCTGCTTCCGTACTCTCTTAAATCAGTGAGTAAAACCATCATCTCTATATTCAATTATCAACAATTTATCTGTCATTTTGATGAATCTTCATTTTTTTTATACACTACAAGTGTTTATAAATGTCTATTGTATATAATAAAATGTCAGATTTTATTAAGATAATACTATACGACGATAGGATCTTAAAAAATTATTTTTTTATCACCAGCTTCTGTTTTTATATTTTTTTTTTTTTCATTTAATTATTCATTGTTTTAATGAATTACTAAATTACATCGAAAATAGAAATATTTTCATTTTAATTAATTAAATTTATGGTCATTTAGATTTTTTATGAGTTGTTGTGCATTGAAAAAATGTTTTTTTCTCTTTACACGAAGAGAAAAAAATACTTTTTAATTACGGAACAAAGTGCCTCTGTACGAGAATGCAAAAGAAAATAAAAAAAAAAAAAAACGAGCTGTAACATGTCTGATCTCCACGAAACAGTGGCAAAGCCGGCCATGTAACGGTCAACCTGGCATCAAGTTACTCATACCGGCTTCACCATCCATTCTCAAATGGTATTGTCAATAGGACACACGCGCGTTCATCAAGAACTCTGACACGATTCTCTGCTATATCCATTTGGGTATGATGTAAAAAAAAATTTGTTTCTTCATGTCAAAAGAAGAAAGCAGGATTCTGACTATGTGAGAGATAACGGAGATGTTTTTTTATCGGTCAGAAGCAGCAATATTATGCATTTAATAAATATTTATTCGAAATATTAAGCAGGGAGATGGATTATTGAGCGGTAAAAGCAGCTGCATGGTAGGCCAAGCGCATTTAAAACTTTCTAATACATCATCCTCGTGTGTTAAATATCGACTATTTAACGAATTAATTGATAAAATTTACTGTTAGTTCGGAATGACTTTTTTCAATTGATATTTTTTCAATTAAATTAATTATTCACTTGATTGAATTGTTTGGAAAATAAAATACAAAACTGATAGAAAATTTTTTCTGAACCGGTCATGCATTCTTGTATCTGGGGAGCAGGTCGCGCGGGCCCAAAGGCCTCAATTACACGCGTGTGACAGCAATCGCAAGGAAGATTGTGTCTGCAACCCGGAAAATGTCAGAAATTGACAAATGGACAATTAGAGCGAGTGTCTGCTGCTGGCCACAATATAATTTTCTTGCGATGTAATTTGTTGTGAATTTTCTACGCTGATATCATAATTTTTTAGTGACGTAACGTAGCAGCAGGGAACAAACGCACACCGCGGGTTCTACTTTCTCCGCGCGACGATGCCGATGCATCTGCCAGAGGATGTGCGACGTAGTGCAAGCGCTCGCCTCGTGACCGAACACTCACGATTGCGTCAAATCCAATCCAAGTCGAGAAGCCGTGATGATGTTTAGCATTCGTCATTGGCAATTGCAAATACTCGGATACATTCTCTGGGTGATTTATTACTATGGGTTTTTCGTTTTACTTGGGAAAAATCTGACATTTATTGCCGTTACTCGTGTGAAATTGCGAAAAATATAATATGTTTATGTTTTTATAATTTAATCGTCATGATATTTCACTTTTAATTGTTTTATACTATGAAAAAAAGTGTGGGACTAAAATTAAATTTTCGAAAAATTTAACAAAATACTTTAAAAGCTGAAAAAAAAATTTTTTTTTTAAGAATTTTTAATCAATTTTTACTATATTGAATTAGTTTATATTGATAAAAAAAATTTCTAAGGTTAAGAGTATTTTTTTATGATTTTTAATTAAATTTTTGGAATTAATTGACATTAAAAAAAATTGTAAAGTCATGAAATAATGTATTTATCATGAAAAACTTCTATAATTGACTTTTAGGATTTAAAATGTCTTTTTTAAAAAATTATTTTCGATTAAATTTTGTTAAATTTTAAATTGATTGACGGTAGAAAAATTTTTATTTTAGATCGGATAACCAAATTTTAGGCTTAAAAATTCATTTTTTTTAAAAAGTTTTTTGATTGAACTTTTTTATAAAGTTTATTGAACAGTAAAAAAGAAAAATCGTTCGAGGAACTGACACAGATTAAACTATTTTTTAACATAATTTTTGATTGGATTTTTTTAATCCCCCCATTTGATTGACATTAAAAAAAATCGAAATGTCATGTAAAAAATTAATTAAACCTGTCTATACACTTGTAAGATGTCAGATCAATCACCCGGGTAAATTTGCAATTTCACAGGCTGCATAATCAAAGTTTCCTAATGATCAGGGAGGAGAAAAAAATTTTTAAGTGGCTTAGCGAAGGTATAAACACGTATCTCAACAAGAATACTATATTAGAAATTATCTTCTGTGAACCAACATGATGTCTATACCATATAGGGAAACTTCATCCATAGATTTTTTTCTCCCCACGATTGCGCAAACTATTTCACGCAAAAAATCTCGTGACTTGAATCAATTAATTCGCGCTATATAATCTTTAATCTCTCTTGTCGTTGCAACTTGATTTTTATCAATGCTTTTACCCTCTTATATATCGAGCTATAAAAGCGCACAGAGCTGGATTACGAAAGTTTTGCAGAATTTCACGAAGAAAAAAAATATTAGTACACACGATAGATTGCAGAATCCTCCGTGCAAATGTTACTTGCAGTACCTACTATAAAATTTACTATATATTCGCAAATATTTTTAAGACCAATGGCTCATTTAACAGTGCAATAAACTTGGTGCATTGAAAGTACACGTTCATTTAAATATCTACAAGTTATTTACGCGGTCAAAGACCCTCTACATATTTGTTCAATTATAATACATTACTCTACAATTCATTTTACTACAGAATATATATTTTTTGTTACCTTTTACATTTTTTATTTGAATTTATTTAAATTTTTCTACGGTAAAAAGAATTTTCTAACGTTTCTAAATGTTTTTTTTATCTATATTTAATTGTTTTTTCCTTGGGTTAGAATAAAATTTAAGGTTTTCCCGAGTGTGATACATATCGAGTGATAACCGGGCCAAGACCCAGCACTGATTGCCGGACGTGAACTGGGCCAGTTGGCGGGGCAAATCCAGTACGAGACGGTCGAGTTCAGAAACGGCATTGTTTTAACCAGGATAACTGCAATGCGAGGCGACGATCCGTTATAGGCTACTCGTTTATTCCAAGAAACATCCAAGACTACCCTTACTTTCAATTACCTAATGTAATTGCACGTATGCTGCACTCGCGTCACTGCCATGTAGTAATTTCAACAAATGCCATTGCAAAATATTTTTCTAGCAGTCTCTATGATGGTCTATTATTCTTCGGATCATGGTAAATAGGGGTTTTTAAAGTTTATTCGCATGAGAGACTATTAAACGTTGCTTTCACCCGGTCAAACTTCATCCAATTGCTCAGGAAAAATATTCTCTCAATTTATGAGCATTTTTTTCGTGTCATTAAGAGCTCGTTTTTTTTTGGTCTTTATGTGAAAGTGGAGTGTTTTTTTTAGGTGAGTTATTAATTAGTTTGAGCGAAGTTTATACAATGCTAAGTGTTGATTGATATAGATTAATTCAATGTTGCCACTGAGGCTCAATGAATGAAGGATATACTTTCCAATTTATTTATGTGCTTAACTCTCTAAATATGCCACAGCGAACCTTGAAGAGTCATTTAAACCAGAATATTAAGTACTTAGTAAGCCAACAAGCCGTAAAACATTTTTTTTTTAACTTGAAGAAAAAAAATTATTTCCTTTCTATAAAAAAAAAAAACTTCTTCACAAAAAATTGATGAAATGTCGTTTATGAAGAATGGCTGTTTTTTATCTCAATTAAAGATAATTTAGAAGAGGAGAGAAAGGGATTAGTACCTTTTAGAGATGATAGAAATTAGTATGATAAATTTTAGTGGAAAAAAATTGACAGTTTGATTCTGATGGAAGGTCAATTGAGTATAGAAGGTATTCGTGAGCTGTTAAACTAATGCATGATGAAATAAATTTAATTGTTTCGTGAATAGAATGAAGGTGAACATTACCTTGATGACAATATTCAATTACTTTCAAACATATATACTCAACCTCAATTTTTTTTTTCTTATTGTTTCGATAACTCTGTAAATATAGGAGATAATGAAAAATATTATCAGTGTCAAATAATTGGAAATTTTATCATCTATAAAAAATTTAGAATAAAATTTTTTGATATTTTACATTGTTTTCGAGATATTTTGAAAAATAAGAATTTTGAAAAATCATTTTATATCTTGAAAACTACAAAAAATCCAAAAAAATTTATTTAACATTTTATATAGGAAATTTAATCCTTGATCATTTAACTAGAGTAACATTTTTCATTATCTTGCTTATTTATTAAGTTATCATTAAAAAACTAACGAAAATTCTGGAAAACAAGATATTCAAGAGATTCACCTGTAAAAATTTTTTAATTTTAGAAAAAAAAATTTAATTGATAAAAAAAATTCGTTTTTTTTTTGTTTCAGAATATAGAATAATGAAGTTGGTTTTGTGCTTTTTAATCCTTGGAATAGTCGCAGTGACAGCCCAGCGACGACTTGCCCTGCCTGATGCCCGAAGCTGTGCGAATCGTGAGTTACACAATAAATAATAACAAATAGTCAACTCATTAATCACGTGTCAGCATGTGTCGAATATAATTTCACCGACTTTCTATGGCAAAGTTGAAAGGTTAAATGGCTCTAGGGAATCGATAATGTAGCGGGGGCGCGCGTTTAATTGCACGCAAAGTCATGACTTTCTTTCGCTTCGCGCGAATGGCTCATTAATTAGCGGCGCGAAAGTCACATTACATTCTACACGCTTGGCCAATTTATCTCCTTGCAGAGAGAGAAGTGTTTAGTACCATTAGATACGCTTCTCTGCGATTGTTCCCGCATGAGGAGACAAAAATTCTACGAGTTATATACTTCTTATCTGCTGGACGAGTTTGTTCAATTTGACCTGTTGTAGAAAATCCTCAACTAATGAAAATATTATTGCTTGCAGGAGTACGTCATGCCTCCTACAGAGATGCCCGAGGCGTTGCTCACTCCTACTTCTTCAGTTGGGAGCATCAACCGACGAGAAGTTTGGAGGTTGACTGGCTGGACTCTCGCAACATCTGTCGTCGACACTGTATGGATGCTGTGTCCTTAGAAACACCGCAGGAAAATGAATTTATTAAGCAAAGAATCGCCAGAGGTGAGTAAAAAAATCATTATTCTAATTTTTTTATACTAAATTCTCACGAAAAAAAAAAAATTAAATTTCAAGCTGATTAAATTTATTTGTTTTTTCACATTTTATCCAAGATTTGACGTCGTTTCATCGTTAATATCACTTTAATTAACACGAAATTTGATTTTTTTCATCAAAATTTAATTTTATTTATTTTTTAATTTTTTTCGTCGCTCAAAGAGCGATAAAAAAGTTTTTGTGAAAAATACTTGGAATGTACATTTAGAAGTTTCGCTAGAACTTCCTTAATTTAAATATTACTTTCACTAAACCACCACGAACAAATACAATAATCAATTGTGAAGCTTCGTTGAGTCGTGAGAAAAATTTTGATGAAAAAAAAAAAAAAAAAACGAGTTTTTCTCGGGTAGTGAGAAATTCTCTTTTTTTTCTTCTTTTTTTAATTAAATCGCAAGTAAAATTAGAGAATTTTCTATTGTAAATGTCGAATGAAAGGAAAAATTTGAGCTTTGTAATTAATAACAATTTTTTCCTCTGGCGACAAAAGAGAAATATAAAAGATTGCTATCGCGAACGAGTTTTTACAGCTGAGGAAGTCAAATAATTTTTGTTTGAAAATGAGAAAAAAAAAAAATGTAAGAAACAAAACTTGTAACTAGCACGATCTTGAGATAGTCAGGCAGGCGTAAAGATGCGTATAAAGGTTAAAAAGCCTGCCCTCGTTCGCACTGTACGCGTGAATATTCGCGGAAATTGCAAGATCCACACCAGAGTCATCAGCAATTTCTGCGCATTGCAATATCATACTGTGATTATAATAATTACTGTTCTTCACAAATTGTGTGCATTACATCAATTGTGTGAACATTTCACGTGCGAATTACTAGTTGAAAAATTTACAATTATTATTGGATAAGCAGGAAATGTGAGATATATCTGGACTTCTGGACGAAAATGCAACTTCAACGGTTGCGACAGACCCGATCTTCAACCACAGAATATTAACGGATGGTTCTGGTCAGGATCTGGAGCGAAAATTGGCCCAACTACCCAACGAAATTCCGGAGACTGGAGCCACACTGGTGGATTTGGTCAGGCACAACCTGATAATCGTGAAGCAGCTCAGGTAAAACTTTTTTTTCCTTTTAAAATTCAATATTTCAAATTAATTACCGACATTCAACAGGGCAATGATGAGTCTTGTTTGGCTGTGTTGAACAATTTCTACAATGACGGCATCAAGTGGCACGATGTTGCGTGTCATCATCTCAAGCCTTTTGTCTGCGAGGACAGCGATGAGTTGTTGAACTTTGTGGCTTCTCGAAATCCCGGTATTCGCCTATAATGAAAAATCACAGGACTATCATTTTACATACGTTTTTATACATAGGTAAAAAAAAAATACAAACTGGAAAATGGAAGAAAAAAAAAAATTGTAGTACAGCAGTACTTATAATCTATTTATATTTTACTAACAAATATCACGGTACCTTTTTTGTTTTAATGAAAAATTTTATCCTTCCATCGTGTGTTGAATCTCCTTGTCGTACAATTTTTATCTCTTCAATATAACAATTTTAGCTGTAAAATTAGTTGATTAATTTAACGTAGTTTTTTTTTTTGCATTTTTTAAAAAATAAATACAGTGTTTTTATGTAAGAAATGTTATATTTCAAACGAATCAACATTGTTCTTTTTTTTTTATCTTTTCAACGTAGAAACTTGTGTAATGTTAGAATTAATGTCAAGTTTACAATACAAAATTATACATTTGTATATTTTTTTTTTCTACTCCATGACACAGTTTAATCAATACTTGATTGGTATTTTGCTATAAAATATGATAATTAATATGAAAATGAGAAATTAAACTTATATTAAGACTCTATGTAACAAAAATTGCGGCAAAAGTACTTAAAACTTGATGATATACAACAAAAACTAAGAAAAAATACAGTTTTGACTATAAAAAAACAAATATGGTTTACAAAATCAAAAATATTACTATCAGGAACATCAGAAAAATGCCTCTTTGTACTATCAGTCAAGTGCTTAATCTATAAAACATTAAAAATACTCAATACTTGCTAGCTCATGGCAATAGAATATTTGTAAACATTGACAATACCTCAAAAATATTAATATTAAGATGATAAAGACTTTATAAGGTTAAATTTACGCATAAAAACGTAATTTACGCCGTTATAGCGGCCTGCATGGCCAAAGAGTTTGTCGTCAAAACAATCAGATTATTTTTTTCCAGGCCAGCATTGTCAAATTCTGCTTCGGCTGCCTCAGCGTCCATAATTGTCTTGAAATATATGTGACAATAGCGAAGAGAATGAACCGGTTCAACTTTCATGGCAGAGGCACAAATTGGCTGATACTTTTCCAGCAAATGAAGGATAAATGCCACGCCAAAATCCGCAGGAACGTTGGCCACGATGACTTCTTGAGCGGTGATTACTTGCATAGGCTTGGGGGTGATCGAGGGCGACAATGACGAGGCCACTGGTGGTCGTCCAGTCTCAGAATTCCCATTTTCCGATTGAATTTTTGGGATCAAAGGCGGCAAATCCATCGGCACAGACTCCTGTACGCCGTTTTTACTCTCCACAATCGAAGGGACGTCCATTTTATACGTGTTTTTACTCGAAATTTTGATCAACTCACTGGAATTTGACGACTGATGATTAGTTGCGATTTCACTTGTCTTTTTCGTTGATTCGTCGTTGGAATTGAGGTTAGATTGCCTCGTGGCGGCGTCGTCCGATCCTTTGTTCGTGGCTGGACGTGTATTACTGACGTTTACGTCACTGCGAATCCTGATTTCGTTATTCCTGCGAAGCCGATAGGTCTCGTTGTTAATGAGAGCCTCTACACAGCGTTTAGCAGCCTCCTCTTCGCGGAAATTCACGAAACAAAGACCACGTGAGTCACCAGTTTGCGAGACTCGTTGTATTGAGCCAAATTGCAAAAAAAATGCCTCTACCTCTTTTGTAGGTATTTCCCGAATATTGCGAAACCTCACTGACCAATCACCAAAACGTGCTTGCGTATAATATTGATCTAGTTCCATGATTTCAATGTTTTTTTGTCGCTCAGGATTGTCAACCAGTTTTTTCGATGTTTGCGGATATGCACTCGAAGTTACGTGAAGTACGCAGTTTCTTGGACGGGGGCAAAAATGCGAAGCAACGTTCGAATACGAATTATAATGTAATAATGGCTCTCGAACAGCTGGAGATAGATAATTATTTTGTTGCGCTTTGAGTAATTTATATACTTGGTTTAAGTCTACTCCTGCTTCAGATACTTGATAGAGCAGTGACGCTGTCGCGGCCAACTGTGCCCATTGTGGATCTTGCCACATTGTGCAGCGAATACTGTTCTAGCATAAGCATTCTAGTCGCCAAGTCTAGATCCAAGATAATCTACAAAATGCTTTACGCTATGCTAGCAGCTAGCCAATCCGGGCGCTTAGTATTTTTTTTTTTTAGCTACAGTTAGTAGATAATGTCGGAATTCCTCACATCCAACGTGAGATAATAGATTTCAGGCTAATAAATTGTTTTTTCTCGGCAGAATCGGATAATCTTAATAACAAATTATTCGCAAAAGTTCATGGTTTAATCTCTCAATTTTTCTTTGCAATCCTTTTGCCTAGGATATATATTTTTGACTGATTTCTGAAGAATCGCGTTCATTTCCGGCAAGTTAACACAAGGTAGGGAGTTGAGAAATTAATTTTCTTAATTAAAATTTCAATAAAATAGCCTAATTTATTGCCAGGTCGACTGCGAATCGATTTGTATTGCCTTATATTTTTAATTTCAAGTCAATTATTGAACGATTTTGTGCTGTACATTTAAATTTTCGCGCTATCCCAGCGCGACGTCATGTTGAATCTTAGCGCACGCGCAAAATGGCGTCCATGTCACTTTATTTTTTAGTAAATATCGTCAATTTTTTAGCGTGATCTGTTCTAAAAATATTTTCCGATTAAAATTCTGGTATTTTTCTAACATTCAACAGATAGAACAGTTTATTGTAAGGTGTTTGTACCGAAAAATGTGGTAAAATCAGTGACCACAGTGGGCGGAGTTTCATTGTACTGTACACAGTATCAGTGCAGCAGCCAAGCACGTCAGTGCGACGCTGCTGAGTTTTACTTCGTTTTTCCTTGTTTACATGCGAATTTCCAAGAGAAATCATCAGAAAATTTCCGTAGATTAACCGTGCAAGTGGCAAGTGCTAAAAGTGAACCTCTGTCCAAAGGAAATTCGCCTGCTGGAAAAGTGCTGGATAAGCCGAGCAGAGATCGAGACAGCATGTGGCATTGCTGAAATATACATACTCGGCAGCGTGAGAAAGAGAAGCACTCACCGAGCGGTAGAATATAGCTACCGCGACGCAAGGGGAGATGACGAAGGAGAGTCAGTGATTGGTCGCGGCAACTATGGCCGCCGACTGGCGCACGTACACAAGCGTCCTTGGCTACGTCAAGTATGCACGCACACGCGTGTAGTTCGTGTTGGAGAATTGGAAAAGCGAGGCAGCGAAGCCAGACGGTGTGCGACAGAAACGGTCGGAGCGTTGCCTTGTAAGGAGGAGAGTGCGCGGAGTGTGTTGTCCCCTCAGGAAAACGAGGAAGAAGTGTCTGTTGTGAAAAAAGCGAAAGACGGAGAGAGATTTTTTTTAAAACAAAAGAATTAAGTGTGTGGCTAGAGAGCTAATGTAGCTGGAAGGGGATCACACGTCGCGAACAGGCGACCTTGAAAACGTGTATACGTAAAACTCGACAATCCGTCAAAACGATACACCATTTTATACTGTTGGTGGTGTGTATACGAGAAAGAAACGTGGGCAACAAGAACAAAATTCATCGTGGATGCTCAGGTTTTTTTTTTGAGAGGAAAAATCCTCAATAATATTATTCCAGAGTGATTTGAGGCCTAACCTCAAAATAAGTCACTGCGCGCCAGTTAATTTCGACTTTTTTGAGTTAATTTTGTTAATACAAAATTGTGGGTATATATTTTTATTGAATTAATAACGTGACATTGACAAGGAGTTAGTAATCTAGTGGTAAATTGACTGGAGTAAAATTTTTAAGAGTGATTACTTAAAAGTGGAAAAATGTTGCAACACGGTGGATCAAGCGTTGGATTAATGGGTGCAACCCAGGGTCAGGGTGCCCAGAATACTGGAGGTTATGGAAGTATGGGTCCTGTTGATGGTTCAGCAGCTCAGGGTCCCGATCAGTCGGTTGAAGCAAGAAAACAAGACATTGGTGAAATTCTACAACAAATAATGAATATTACTGATCAAAGTTTGGACGAGGCTCAAGCAAGGTATCTTTTTTTTTTTGTATTTAATATAAAATTATTTGTTATTAAGGTTTATTTTGAATAGCCATGTATTTAATTGATATTTCTGGATAATTTTATAAATGGAAAAAAACTCGGGTGCTGTATAATTATCTCATTTATTCGATTCTTATCGAGTATATCGGAATACTATTAGAGATATAGAATTACACTTTGGTTTAATGCAATTAAAGAGTTGGATATAATAGAGTTTTAAGTATTATAAAACACATTGTTAAATTTTCTTGTATTATTTAGATGCTTCTATCTCATGTTTAACTTGTCATTATTTTATTTGTTCACAGAAAACATACTCTGAATTGCCACAGAATGAAGCCGGCATTATTCTCAGTGCTATGTGAGATTAAGGAGAAAACTGGTGAGTAATTACAATTATTACATTTGTTTTTAAATCAACATATCGCTAATACCGAAAACTCAGTAAAACAGATTTTTTTTTTTCATTAATCTCTTGATATCTCAATAAATAAGCAAAATATCAAAAAATATCACTCGAGTTAAATAATAGAAAATTTAATTTTCTACAAAAAATCTAAAATAAAATTTTTTCCTATTTTACTTACTTTTCGAGATATTTTGAAAAATAAAAAATTTCAAAAAAAAAAAAAAAAGAAAATAGTAATATCTTAAAAACTAAGAGATATAGAGAAAAATTTTATTTTACATTTTTTGTAAAGAATTTAATTCTCCACAATTTAATTCTAATAGCATTTTTTTGTATTTCACTTATTTATCGAGTTATTGTCAAAAAACTAAAAAAAAAAAATTTTTTTCTCAACCTAAAAACCAAAAAAATCATTGTAAATACGTTTTTTCGTCATTAATAACGTGATATGTTTGATAAAAACAAACTGTTTTCCATTGAAATCATGTAGTGTATAAAACATCTGCCAACTGTCATCGCATTCTGATGATGAATCTTCGTGATCAATGATTTACTTTTTATCTTGTGACAACACAAGTGTTTTTTTTTATATATATTTCTTCTCCAACTTGACTACAATCAACACAAACGATTTATGAACTATAAATTACGATTTTAGCGTGAAATTTCTCAATTTATAGACTCATCACAAGTTGATAAATTTTATTAAGGCGGGGCAATTTGATTTTATTCCTTTACATATTTCCAACACTTGAACATGTTCAGACTTAATCTATAATATCCTTACATGTAGGGGTATAATTTTTAGGGGTTGCAAGCAAGCACACGTAGCAATTTGAAACTCGTAAACATAATTTTTATGCCGTATTTGGATTACTCTGTGCTTAGATCAAGAGACCACGAAACGCACACATTATTTCCCCTCTATTCTCATCTTGGAAATTTCCAGGGGTATATAGAGAGAGCAAGTAAAAAAAGGGATAAAAACACATTGGATCGACAAAGATAAAGCATACCCTCAAAGTATACACACCATTGGCGCTTCTCAGCGCTTAAAATCCAACTCTGCCCCCGCTGTGTCCCCGTTTCTGTCTGTAGGCGAGGGGGAGGCCTGGGGGACGCGACGGCATGGCATCAGATTCGTGAATATCGGGGTAGTATAGAAGGCAGCCAACATTTCAAAGCCCTCCACTGATAATTCTGTCTCACTTGCCTCATGCATTCCATTTCTCTCTTGCTCTTCACCCTCACACTCGTCGTCGCCGTGCGTTCGCACGCATATATATACGAGTATGTATATTTCTTCCAACAATTCCAAGCAGCAAAGGGGGAACGACCGCGCGCTGCTGCCTCTCTCGTCCCGGCAACCATCGCGCCTTTCTCAGTTCATGATGATGTAGACATTTGTGCTTGCATGCGTCAGCACAGGATTTTCCCGGGTTCTGCAATTTTTTTTTACTTGAAAAAAAAAAATGTTTTTTAAATGAATTTTCGCTTGAAAGTCTGGATGATTATGTATGGGATATTTTGGTGGTTGATTTTGTGGGAAATAGACGTTATTCGTTTATCTAGTTTGAGATGGAGGCTACAAAAGAGGGAGAAATCGGTCGTGTGGGGTTGCAGGAAAGACATAGACATTGGTTAGATTTTGTATGTGGTTTTGATGGGTTTTATATGTCGTGTGGCAGAGATGAAGGTACTTGCAGAGTAGATGAGAGGATGGAGAGACGCGCGAGTTTGGTATATGTAGTCGGCAGCAGTGAGTTTATGGGCAATGGCTGACGAGGCAGTGAAAAAGTAGTAAAACCAAGAAGAGCAGATAAACGCTATGTTAAGCAGACCATTTTACCAGCCATTTAATATAATCAGCGCAAAACTCACTGCTTGGATAATGTGGATCATGAGACCTTTTCGACAGATCTTTAATTTTCTTGTTTATGTCAGATATAATGATAGTTTTTATTTTATTTTATTTATAGTATGTATTATTAATGGAGTTTTTACTTGTTTTTTATATGTTGAAATTGTAATTTAATTTTTTTTTTTTTCGTTACTTTAATTGATTAAAAAATTGTGGAAATGAATTTTTGAGTTATTAATGTCGAAAAGAAAATATTTTTGAAGTAATGAATTGAGTATTTTTTAAAAATTTACTTGAGATATTTAAAATTTTTTTATTTTTTGAAGCTCTAACTATATCTTGTGATTTTTTTTTCTAGTTTTTTAGCAATAACTCGTTAAATACATGAAATAATGAAAAATATTATTAAAGTTAAAAGATTTGGGATTAAATTTTCTATAAAAAATGTTAAATAAAATTTTTTGTATCTTTCATAATTTTTAAGATATTAGTGATTGTAAAAAATTTTTATTTTTCAAAATATCTTGAAAATGATACAGAATATTGAAAAAATTTATTTTACATTTTTTGTAGAAAATTATATTCTTAATTATTTTAGTTTAATGATATTTTTCATTATCTTGCTTATTTACTCAAGTTATCACGAAAAAAAGTCACAAAAAAATCATAAAAAATAAAATTTTCAAAGAATGTTTTTTTTTTTGTTTATTAAAAATAATTTTAGACAAATAATTTCCATAATATTATTTAAAAAGTTAGAAACGTTAAAATTTAAGTTTATTTTTCACATTAAAATCTCGTTTTAATGGTTTATGTATTTTTTTTTTTTAAATTAATTCCCAGAAATTTTCGTTTAGAAGTTTAGGAAATAATTAGATATTATTTTTTTTTTGTTTTAAATCCAGTAGAGGAATTTTACTTTGGAAAATTTTGTATAGTATCTCCAGATGTTAGTCTCAAGGGGTTTTACCAAGTAAAGTTACTTCAGAAAATTGGCAGGATTTCCCAGCTTCATAGCATTTCTCTTGCGTTTATTCTCTTTGTCCTATTCCCATCGAGGTCGTGGCTCTCGTTTTCTCCTCTTAATCCTCCATACTGTACTTGCGCCTTTCACTGGGTATACAACTCAGAATGTTATGGACATCTTTTGATGTTAGAAAAAAAAATGAAAAAAGCCAACAACACATTGATACACTCGCGGATCTTTTTTTATACTCTTTCCCACTGCCTTATTTAAAAATAATATACACATCTCTTATGAGAATATAGCCTCATATAGGATTGATCTCTTCTTGGCAGGATTATAAATTAAAATATATTGCATGCAGCTTAATACATATATGTATCTTTTTTTTTTTTTCAAGTTGATTATTTTGATGTCCATATTAGTCATTGAATTTTATTAGCACACTGTCATCGTATAGCATGGCTAATAAATCCTAGACTAATTGGAGGGAAAATCACGAACAACCGCATCCATCATTCATTCCTGACGTTTCTGATAGTGTAGTGTTTAAGCTGATGATGATACCGGAATCTGTGATTACATTTTTTTTGTGTTATTGAACTGTTTTATTGCTTACTGTTTTTTTTTTTAGAATCGATTTACGTGATTTTTGTATCTAGTTTATTTAATTTTAAGTATTAAAAACAGGTTATTGAATTTTTTTTGGTGGATTTGGAGTCATTTTGCGTCAATACAATGCTATAAAGGTGTAGAGATGAATGGAAGAGTCTTAAAATTGAAAAATATGAATTATTGATGTTTTATTCATTTTTATTATTTATAATACATTGAAGAATAATTTTAGGGTATTTTTTTGAAATGAAAAAATTTTTTAAAAAGACAAATTCTTTAAAATTCGTGCCATTTTTGTAATCTCGAAAATGACGCAAAATCTCATAAAAGTTTATTCTATATTTCTTGTAGGGAATTAAATTTACAATAATTTTACTCTGATGATAAAATTTTTTATCTTAAATATTTACCGAGTTATCGTCAAAAAATCGAAAAAAGTAATGAAAATTGAAGGAAATATGATGATAAAAATTTTTTTTCCTTCATTAAACATCATAAAATTTATTAATTTACCTTAAAAAAAGAAAATATTCTTTTTTTTACTGACGTAAAAATATATTATGTTCTGAAAAAAACGTATAAAAGTAGTTTTTCTCAGTTAAACTAAGTAAAACTTTAATTTGTATAGTATAAAATAATGAAAATGATCAGTAAATTTAAATGATAGTAACTTAAATTCTCTATAAAAAACATAAAATAAAAATTTCTAGTATTTTTGAAAGAATTTTAATTAAAAAAAATTTTTCATTTTTCACAATATCTCGAAAAAAAAGTAAAATACACTAAAAATATATTTTACATTTTTTGTAGAGAATTAAATTTTCTATCATTTAACTCTAATAACATTTTTCATTATCTCACTTATTAATTGAGTTATCGAAAAAAAACTGTGTGTTTTCAGGCATTACTGACACAATTTATTATCAATAACTAAGTGTATTTCAAAAACTTAACTGTTATATCTAGAAACGTTTTATTCCCCTTTTTTTACCGACGAAAAGTCATATAAGAAAACTTTTCTGTGCTTAATATTTCTTTGTCCTTTTCCGGCTTTCGTGTCATGTCATGTGTGTGATTCCTCCTCGCGCTGAAAGTCAGCGTGATGCAGCAAGCGGGTGTGGACCATGAGGAACAGAAAGCATTTCTTTCACATAGCAATTCACGTCTTTTCGACATTTCTCTCGCGCGTCCATGTTATAAAGCGTCGCGGAATGAGAGGGAATACAAGAGAGCAAGAGAGTTTGTCGAGTTCCGGTCTGTGGAGCGCGACGATGATGCTCCCGAGGTCTCCAAGACGTCTGCCTTGGTTTTTCCTTTCTGTATATATACATACACAAGTCGTTTATTTTTTTTTTTTCTATCTTTTTACTTCCTCTCAATTCACTTGACTTTTCCCATTCGAATCCAACGTCGACGTGTCGATTAGACTTTTCCCAAGTTTGAATCTTCTTTTTCACTGCTCACGATTTTCTCTCTCCAGGTTTATTGAATTCCAAACGTTAAATCAGTATTCCAAGTTTCTATAACGACTTTTATTTTCTTTTTTCTCTTGAATTTAACCGAAAAAAAAAAACATTACTTATTCGAGCGATGTTTTCAGAGGGTGCACAAGTCAATTGCATGAAAAAAAAAAAAATTACTCGCGCGACGTCAAGGTGGAATGTGGTCTTTCGCTGGGGTTATATACTCCTTTTGACTCTCTCTGTCTTGTCGTGTGGCCCATAACAGCATACTTCTTCAGTGGACGCGTTCACATGCAGAGCGCAGCAAGCGGGAGCTGCCAAGTCAAGGCAAACCGGCCGTCTCCAACTCTTTCTCGCGTTATACCTCTCTCGTATATATATTTCTTCTTTCTATACTCACGCTTTTTCCCTCCTTTGCTTTTGCTGCAAACAGATATCCCCTTTGGATATATCCTTTTACCGCCGTACTAACGAAGCCCGAGGTTAATCGCGTCGACGCTCGTGATCGTCAATAACTAATGAAACTTACGACTGCAAAAAACTGCGTCTTTCCATGTAAAGGATTCGCTAGATGATCTTTGCATGACCCTCTGTCAATTAAATTTATGGAGAAATATTGTATTTCATGGTTGAATTATATTGTAATACGAAATATGTACTTAAGTAGTTATATTGGGCAATTTTTTTGAAAAAAATTTTTATCTTTAGAGAAGTTTGAGATTTTACAGGTTTTTTTTTGGTTTTTTGATGATAACTCGAAAACCAAGAGAGATAGTGAAAAATATGATTCGAGTGAAATGATTGGAAATTTTATTTACTATTAAAAATGTAGAATGAATTTTTTTGATAATTCTAGTTGTTTTCGAGATATTTTGAAAAATGTGATTTTTTGAAAATTTGTAATATCTCAAAAATTACGGGTGATACAAAAAAGTTTGTTGAAAATTTTTTGTAGATAATTGGAGTTTCTATCATTTAAATTCTATAACTTTTTTTGATATTCTGTTTATTTATCGAGTTATCATCGAAAAACTAAAAAAAAATATATCAAAAAATGGAGTATTTTTTAAGAGTGATATCTTTCAAGAATTTAATTTTTTTTTTACTTTAGTTAATTGACTCAAAAATCCTTTTTGATCCATTAAGAAGAAAGAAATATCATAAATATAGTGTGTGATGTTGCATACCCAAAAGGGCAATGCGTTATTCTCATTTTTTAAAACTTTCCATCAATAACTCGGTAAATAAGCAATCTACCCAAAAATGTTATTAAAATCAACTAATAGAAAATTAAATTCTCTATAAAAAATGTAAAATAAATTTTTGTCATATTTTGCTTAATGTTCGTCATATTTTGAAAAATAAAAATTTTTGAAAATCCAGATTTTTCTCAAAAACTGAGAAAGATACAAAAAAATGTTATTAAACATTTTTTGTAGAAAATTTAATGCCAAATTATTTACTTTCAATAACATTTTTCATTATCTCGCTTGTTTATCGAGTTATTACCGAAAAACTAAAACAAAATCATAAAAACACGATTCCTAAGAATATAATACTCGTTAAAATTTTTCTTTATTCTCAATTGAACTCATTTTGAATTTAAATATTCAAAAAACTTCATTTTATATACGCCTTTTTGGCGGTAGTGACGCGATATATATCTCTGGATAAATAAAAGTACGATTGGATGTGGATTCACGGATGAGCGCCATGTTTGCCGGACGATAAAACTCGTGTGGTCAATGTGACGGATCGAGTTGAGAGCAAGACTTTATCCCAAGACATCTCTTCGATTCCTCCTTTTGTTGTGATATTTTTTTTTCGAGATTCCTTTCTTGTCAGTATTGTTTGCATGGATTTTCGGTTAAATTGAGGATAGATTGACGAAAATCAGTAGGAGACAAAGGACGCTTGATGACCAAGAGTTATCAAGGGTTTCATTGTTCGGCTATTGTTGTCGTGGTCCTGGACACGTGACACATGCACACACTCCAGTGTCCCGTTAATGGCATCGTACTCTCATGCGTCCCTTAATTACGGGGACGTTGGTCGTCCAGCGGAAGTCGTTGTTACGGCCATCGGATCACTGAGGATTTCCTTTGCTTCTCTCATCGCGTCACTGATGCAGACTCATCTGTAGATGTGAAGCATATCGCAACGGAATCTCTCACATATGGTGCGGGTCTGCATAGTCCCTAAAATGACTATCGTAACGTCAATCAGCGGCTATTCAGAGTCACTCTAAACGTCCTCAAAGAGGACATTCATGTGTGTAGTTATGTCCCTTCCAGTAAAATGTATGTTCAAGATATTTTTTCACAATTTTATTTTTCTATAAATTAAAACCGAAAAAATTATTTTTATTATATATCTTTAGATTTTTTTAAATTAAAATTTGTAAATATTGAAAGGTGTATAATAATAAGAAATTTATTTATACATTTTATCAATTATTTTATTAACAATAACATTTTTTATGTTCAAAATTAATTTAACTTGAAAACAAAAAATTTAATATCTTTTTCTGGCTGATTTAATTTTTTTTTTCCAATTTTCAACGTTTTATTTTATTTTATTTCATTTATTTATTTTTGATTCATCGAATTCTATCAGTATAGCACAATTAATTCATGCAATCTATATTAGCGTGCAGATAATGCTGATGATTGTTCAATAAAATTTTTTTACATTAGACTTGATTATACTTACGTGTCTTGTTGAGCGTAACAATTGATGTGTGTACAAACGTGGCGGATATAGAGAGCGATTTAACAAACCATATGTTATACGTTGCGATAAAATCTCACGGGATCGTAAACTTTGAAGAGAGAGAGAGAGCGAGAGAGGTGCACAGGCCAACGTTATATCATAAAAATCCAGTAAAATAACCTCGTAAACCTGGAGACCGTGTCGTTCCTACATAACCGACCGCTCCATTGTGAATTTTATCCCTATTCGTATATCCAAGTCGTCAAACTTGCCGGCGCAACGCGCGCGCACATTTTTTTATTCTTATACTCTCGATCAACGATGATGCACGCATGTTGAATATTTATGTATATTCGTTAAAAAATTTTTATTCTCATTGAAGAATTTTTTTAATGAGTCAATTATAAAATTTTTTTGTTTCCAGTTATTTTTGGCACGTAAAATTGATGGTGAATATTTAGAGAGTAGGGCGAAGCAAGGAGATTTATAGCTCGATGAAAGTGACGATGCCGGTGTAATTGAAAGGCGTTATGGGGGAAATCGTTTTATCTCGCGTATGCAATGTGTCCGATGTTCGTCTTAATCGTATGGTAATGGTATGGAGATTGCATAGGGCGTGGAGGAGCTCGTTTCGCGGATCATTAGTCCTTTCATTCGTGAATATATCTAAAAACGTTTTTTAAAGTTTGACCTTAAGCATTGACCTTTAATTCTAATTTTTTTTCCTCTGAGTATACATGGAAAAAATTTTTTTTGTTTTTGCCCTTTTTAATGAAATTGTCGTGTATTTTTAAACTTGGGAGTATATGGGTCTGTGACCTCTGATGGCAAGTTTATAAGGGAGTGGTGGAAAAATCAACTCAAGTGACAGCTGAATGTGGCATTCAGTGATCGTATTCTGATGGATTATTTCTCGTTCGTTATTTAAAACCCTAGATTTCTCGATATATTTAACTCAATTTATGAATGAAAAATCACGTAAATATTTATTTAAGTAAGTGTAGTTTTTTTTTTTTTTATTTTATAGGGTAAAAAAAAACTCATGGAAACTTTTTGGATGATGTGCTATGTCTATGAATAATTCGTGTACAAGTTCTAATTGCACGCGACAAAACTTTGGCAGTGGTTTTGTCCAGAGTTTGTCGCATATATTATATATGTATCATAGAAATTTGTGTTTCAGCTTAAGATATTTAACATTAGGCATTTTCATAGTAGAATAATTATCAAACATTAGTATTCATGTATAGAAAAAATTATTTTACTAGATTTAGCATGAAAAAAAAAAAAATTAAAAAACCTCTTAATATATTTTTTAATGCTGATAAGGCAGAAATTTTAATGATTTATGGTAAAAATTGCTATAGTTAAAATTTGAACTAGTTTAAATGATGGAATTTTACCAGATAATTTAAAATTTACTGATTTTTATTTTTATAAACGACGTATTGATATTAAAAATATATTTTTGTAGACCTTAAAAACATATTTAAGATCTTGAAAATTTTTTATACGTTATAACTGTATTTACAGAGGGTTTATGATTTTTTTTGGGATATTTTTTGGATCCTAAAGTAACTTAAAAAAAATTATTATCGCATGTAAAAACATTTAACATTATATGATTATTTCCCATAAATTTGGGGTTAAGAGGTTGACCGATGATCTTAAAACGATCGTAGAGGGTTGCTGATTTTTAAGGGTATGTTTAGGACTCTAGAATAACTATAGAAAAAATATTATCGTGGAAGAAAACGTTTATCATTATATTTAATAAGTATTTCCCATAAATTCGAGATTCGGGGATCTGCGACAGTGTTTAAAACGAAACCAGAGGGTTGTAAATTTTTTTGGAAGTCTTCTAGACTCTAATGCAACTATCAAAAAAATTTAATCCCAAAAAAAAAAACATTTAACACTATATTTCATAATTATCTATCATAAATTTGAGGTTTGGGGGTGTGCTATGGTCTTTAAAATGACGCCAAGGGGTTGCAAATTTTTTTGGGGCCTTTTCAGACTCTAATGCAACTAGAAAAAAAAAAAATTTCATCGCGAAGGAAAATATTTAATACTATATTACATGAATGTTTCTCATGAATTTGGGGTTTAGAGGGTGAATAAAATTTTTTTAATGCATTAAAATTTTAGCTCAATTCAGAGAAATTTTGTAGTAGCACATGATGCTCACTCAAATGATTATTGAGTCAACTACGTTTCACGTATATATGAAACTGAATATTGAAAGTGCCAAGGGGGTTGGAG